>JAFBJS010007454.1:191897-202563 GCA_016785265.1 Paraplagusia blochii | reverse complement strand
ATGGAATCCTAGCCATTCTATTGGTCAGTTCTTTTGTTGATATGGGTATGGATCAAGTGGAAGTAATAGACAGATGGGGACAAAAGGAAACATTATTTGTCTGTGGTTCTGCACCAATTCACCCCACAGACTGGTCCCCGACCCAGTGGTTGGGCACCATGGCTCTATGTTACAGCTCATTCATTTTGTTTTTTTTGTTGTTGTCCTGTGTTATAATTAATTTAATTTCTTTTGTTTTTATAATATTAAGCGTTAGTTGTTCTAGATTCTTAGAATTCTGGAGAGATGAGAAAACACAAATCAGTGCCGTCAGTGTCTCAATAATATCGAGTTTGGTGGAGAGTGAGTGAAGGTTTTTCCTTTTGACCAAGAGCGAATGTGAGTTTAAAATGATTGTTAGTTCAGATGGATTTTACTGACCTCTCACTGGGGACACTTTTGAAAATGTGGAGTCAATGACATTGGACGTCAGGCACTGCTGGGATTTGAACCCAGGATCTCCTGTTTACTAGACAGGCGCTTTAACCAACTAAGCCACAGTGCCATGTTTATGTCCTACTTCATATTCCTCAAAAACATCATGGTTGTTTTAGCTCCAGATCTGGGCAAACTGTTTGATTCACAGCCACAATTGCACAAAAATAGCAAAAATTTGCCAGGTGGTTGATTGAGCAATTTTGGGGACCAAGATAAATTACAATCAGAATATGATGAAAGACCTTAAAGCTTAAAGCCGTCTCAATGCCAATCCCATATTTGTCTAGAAATATGGACAGTATTTGGTTTGGACAAGTTGGCATTAGTTTACCCATGTCTGGATTAGACGTACACTGATGGTGTGTCCCTCAAAAAAATAATTTCATTTACAAACTGTCCCTAAATGCACCTTTCTGAGAGCCAATTCCACCAGAGGTCACAAATGTGTCATGTGGCAATGCTGTAATTCCCACTTTGTCCAGGTGTCTGTCCTTTAGACACAGACACACACACACAGACACAATTGTCAGCCTTAATCTCAGCGACTCCTCTGACAGAACCATGATTGATGTGTCCTCTACACTCGATGGGGCAGTGGAGCTTCAGACTTCTGCCCCAGAAACAATTTTATGCTGCTTTGACTCTAATGGAATTACAGAGGCCGAATCCATCATATCGTTCCGTCAGACGGAGTTCACAGGTCGTTTGTGCAGGTTGTCGTTACCCAGATGACTTGATTTCATTCCATACTGTAGTCCAGGACCACCATCATCACCAGTTTTGAACACGTCTTGGAGTAAAACCATTGAAATTTAAAATCTCACCCCTCTCCTGTCCCCACCTCTCCTCAGACTGGCTCCAGGGCCCCCGACGATATTCCCACCGTAACAAGAACGACATCAAGTGCATCACCACCGACAGGATGGAGGCCGGCGACCTGGGGGAAAGGCCGAGGTTGGTGGAGATGAGCTACATATCCTTGAAACACTCCTCCAACTGTCGGAGACCAGAGGAGATAGTGGTCACCATAGACGAGGCTCTGGCAGCACCAGCACCAGACACTCACTCTGCTGGGACCTAACATGGGAAAGAAGAAGATTTGCATGTTTTTCTAGTGGATTTAAAAGGTGAATCTGTCGTGGGTTCAAGTTCTTTCTACCGTTTCATCACCTGCGTGTGCAGAGTTGAACTTGGAACCAGTGCTGGAACGACAGAGGACTTTTATTTCCCGGTGTTTGGACCTGACACTGCAACAACACCATCAAATACTATTGAGAAATCTGTTAAAACCTGTGGGAAAATGTGACACAGTATTATTTTTTAAACCCTATTTAACACTGTTGCATGCAGCTCACTGTGCAAACTATCTGTCAGTGCTCACATTACTTGGTAAAAGTACATCTTGTAGTATTTGTGGGTATTGTTAAATGTACTCAATTTGAATAGATTGGATTTTTTTTTAATTTTACTAAGGACTTTCTTTCAAGCCATGAGCCTGTAGAGTCCAGGGTTTAACCAAACTATCAGACACCATCATCCGTCAAATTCAAGTGTTGACTGTCAATGATTTTGCAAAAATCTTAAGATACATACTGTAAAATCAATATCTTTACGAGTGCAAGTACTTAGTAATACTTTACAGGAGCAAAAGTATCAACTTTCTCAACAGTTAAAGCATCAAATTTTCAACTTAACAGTTCTGTCTTACGTGATATTTTGACACTGTTAAGAACATTTGTCAGCAAATTTCAACCCTACATTAACTGTGAACATAATACCTAACATCTGAGATGGATGCAAATTTTTATAAAAGTAATATTTGGTGATTTAACGCATTTTACCTAATATATTTAACCTTCTAAAGCAGGCATCTTCACACTGTTCCACAAAGAACCACTGTGGCTGGAAGTTTTTTGTTTGTTGACAGTTTTAATCAGCTGATCTCAGTCATCAGACAGCTGATTGGTCACAATATGTGTCATGGATGGAACAAGATCCAGCACTGGTCCTTCGTGGAACAGTTTAGTCAAAATTGAATGGAAAATTTCAACATGTTGTTGCTGTTGTGGTAAAAGAAGTAAATCTTTTTAGTTGTTAAAGGGTTTTTGGTTTCTCAGAGTCCAAAAGTTGCTCTTTGAAGTGCAACGACTCCTGTGTTGAAGCCTTGGTTTACCTTCATTACCTCAGTGTTAAGGGCTACTGACAAATGGAGACTGTTTATAAGTAACGAACGCAGACGATGGTTTGGCTGTTGATTCACCGTCAATGTAAAGATGAAACTTCTGTTTAACTTGGCAATAAAACATTTTCTTCGTTATGCAAATCACATGGATTGAAGCTCAGACTCTGCCTCCATTTCTTCTACTCGATCTTGGACTTTACCTCTAACTGATGCATCTGTGCAGGAGCTTGTGTTAAATTACAGGACAGTCAACATCAGGCTGGGCAGTCCAGACAACATGGGTCGGAGTGTGTTTTTCACCTCTGCAACAAGCTTTTTTAACGGGAAAAGTTCAGTTTAATGAATTATTTTCCACCACACATATATTGTTTCTCATTTTTCTCTCCAATTAATAATTATAAGTGAAGTTGTGACAGTTTGATTAAGCTTTTGGGGAAAGAAATGAGGGGTTTGTAGGTTGTATAAATAATCAGGAACCAAATTATTGTTTATTGTTAAAACACAAACTTGTGTTTTAAGTAAATATCTAATTAACTGTGGATCAATAAATACTTATTATATATTTAGGTCTATGGTATAAAAGAGATAGAATGTTACCTCTGTTTCAAAGTTTAGAATTTCAATCCACCAGATTTCCTGCACTTCAACCCTGCAAAAAAAGAAATAATTATGCCAACCAGTGTTGCAAAATGTGAAGACTAAAAATTCATATTTACTGTTTGAGACCACGGAGGGTGATGTCCAAAACCCAAATTAAACACCAATTGTTGCTTCTGAAGAAGAAAAGCAATGGAATGACTTCATGTTGTCTGCAGTGGTGGTCCAGTGGTTGGGGAAGTGGACCTGGGTCCACAAGGCTTCAGGTTCAAATCCACCAGCATAGCACCATCCAGACCCACATGGTTTGGGCTGTGCACCCACAGGAGGGCTCACAATATGGTGCAGTGTGAGGGTGAGTGGTGACCCAGCAACGGACAAGCAGTGGAAGATGAATGACTTCAAGTATGGTCCCACCCCCATCTTTGCTCATTATGTTCTTCCTGCAAAAAATCCCACAATAACCCAATCATTGAAGTGAAGCAACATGACCTTGAAGGTACGAGCTGTTCACCCTCCTCCTCCTCCTCCTCCTCCTCCGTCCTCCTTCCTCAGCAACTTCACATCCTCGGAGGTTCTTGGTTGCACTGACCAACTGTGGGAAGGACACAGAGAAAATACTAATGAGGAAACAAGGACGGAACATGGCTCACATGTGTAATACCCTGCCTTAGGATGAAAGACGTCCTTGCCAGGAATCTCTTAACACACTTCTACAAAATCCTGATCTGACTGGGATGAAAGTTCTCAGAGGCTCCGTGATGGATCTTCACTACCGAGTGATCAGTGTGATTTTAATGCTTGATTAAAACTCTTTTCCCACTGGAAACAGCAGGCTTTCCAAGATCAGAGAAACTCCAACATCCAACCCACTCTGCTGTCAAGTGTATCTCCTGTTAAATAGGTGCATGACACAGAAGCTAATGAAAGGGCGGCTGGGATTGTCAGCAACCTGCCCAAACCTGGTGACCATCTGTTCCAAGGTAAAACCCTCTGCTTGTTCACAGGGATGTCCTGTCACCACAGCAGCTTCAGCTGGAAATCTGACGGCTCTCTGAAAATCTCCAGCCTCAAACAGCATCCAGCGGGGTGTTAACTGTCCACAAAAGAGAAAGAAGTTACACTTTATTGATCCTATTTCGGAGAACTTTTGTGTTAACAGCAGCAGTTGTTTGGACAGGTGGTCCACCTTGTGGTTCTTCTGGGAATTGAACCCAGGACTCTCTGCTCTTTCTGTTTAAGAGGCAGACATGAGGAGTTCAGTGCAGCAGCTTATTAAACAAACATGAATAAAAAGTGCTTGAGTTTATTATCTGAAGTCAATTATTTTAATTATTAAAATAAAATAAAGAAAATTATAATTTGTTAATAATGTAAAAAGTCAAATTGTCAGAAAAATCCAAACCTTTAACCTTCTTTAAATTTGCAGAACCGGGGAAAATAAAGAGAATATACTATAAAGTCCAACAAAATACTTTGTTTATCTCGTGAAGAATTTAACGTGATAAAGCATGTATGTTAGCGCCCTCGAGTGGCCGAAAAGTGGAAGTGGCTGCGGCAGTTTAGTTGTATGGTCTATAAAGACCAAACAACAAATAAAGAAATGCATAAAAAGTGTTTGTTCTAAACTAAACTATTAAACCAACAACCTACAGATGTTCTCCAGATGACCGTATACAACGTTCCACCAATTAAATCCCTCAACTGAAGAACCCTGCCCTGGGCTGACCGTCCTGCTGTGTGGACACAGTCACCAAGACTTGAAGAAACTCTATAATTAACAGGTTGGCTGGAGATCAGTAAAGGGGGAGGAAGAAGAGGAGGAGGAGGAGGAGACGGAGGAGAAGGAGGAGGATCTGCCACATGGAGACTGGGCCTGACAAATTAAAAAGATGAGCAGCAACCACAGACCATTTCATCAATTCATCACCACTTCACCACTGTGCTGCAGGATGACTGCACATGGACAGTGACTCTATCACATTATCAATATCATTATTATATATTGTATTTGATCAATTTCTCCTCTTTCAGTTCAATTTCAGCCTGAAATGTGTCAACTTTTCAGTTTTTTTTCGGTTGCTGCAAACAATTTTCACCAAATTTTGGTTGCTGTACTGAATATTTTCTCTTGTAAATTTATAAAGGTATAGGAGTTCCCAAGTCTTTGGTATTTTACATCCTAATATTTTCATTAATTCCAACCATACGTCTTCTTCTTCTTCTTCTCTTCAGCTTGTCCCATTTTAGAAGTTGCCACAGCTAGTCAACATTTTCCATCTCCCCCTGTCCTCTCCATCTTCTACTCGTCTCCAACTACCTCCATGTCCTCCCTCACTGCATCCATCAATCTCCTCTTTGTCTCCTACCTGGTAGCTCCATCTCTAGGATCATTCTACCAATGTGTATCCACTGTCCCTCCTCTGAACATGTCCAAACCATCTCAGTCTATCTGTGTTGTCCCTCCAACCCTATCATTCTTGATCCTGTCCATCCTATGATTCCAATAACTCATTCCAGTATTTTCTTATTTGTCCACAGTGCCAGAAGATATGGGTGCGACCTGCTTTTTGGTCCTCACATTGTCTCCAATATGATAGTTGTGTAGGTAAGAACCTGTACTTAGTTTTAGGCATAATAAGAAACCTAATTTAATTTTTCCAGTAAAAAAAAAAATTCAAAAAATTGTTGAAAGTTTTGTCATTAGATTATATTTCTATCTGTCCTGCGGCTTAATATGATGTAACGAGTGTAACGAGAGTATCCCTATAGTACAAAGTTAAGTTAATATTAGCAGTAAATATGAAAACAAGTGAGTTCTGGACCAGCGTTAATTTATTCCCCAGTATATTTCACATGTTTTCTATCTATTTGTATTGTAATTAGTATTTCCCCGTTAATATCAATATTTATTACCAGTAAATGTTCGTATTCACCTCCGTCTTTGTGAGTTTGTATCAGCATTAGCATGTAGTGGGTGGAGCCACAAAGAGCTACAGCCCTGTAGTTGTCATAGTAACGATTTTCAGAACACCGATCTGTGATTGGTTAACCGTAGCAATGGTCTGTCTGTAATCCCGTTTTTGATTTGTTATTTTGACTGTCACTCTGAAATACTGCCATTTGATTGGCTGTCGTCCACATTGTGGGCTTCACTGTGAATAAGCTGCTGAAGCTGAACACAAACGAGAGAAAAAAGCAAGCGGAGGAGTTGTGGCAGTTTGAGGAGGAGTAAAAGGAGGAGGTTCACGTTTTTTCACGGAGGAAAGTTGTTTATCTCACTCAGATGTGGCCTGGCTTCACACAGACGGAACGAGAATTGAAAAATGTGACGACTTTTTAACCGCCGGTGTGTTTTTCTATGATGGAGGAACCTGTGAACAGGCAAGTGATTATAACCGGGTTTTGTTAGCTCTCTACTACAAATAATACTGCTGCCTTTTTTTCAATGTGTCTGAATATTGTCCGTGTGACACGTTATTGCCGTATATAAGAGTTATCGATACAATGAAACGACGTTTCAAACTAATTCTCCACAGAGAGATTGACATGTCACTGTCAGACGGTCCCTCAGATGACGATCTGCCTTTAACGTCACCGACAGAGGGCAGTCTGAGTGGAAGCATCAGGAAGGTGAGACTTGTAAACAAACACTCTTTCTAACCATACTTTCGGACTCTTTTCTGGACAACCCTTGTTAGACTGACATTCTTCTAGGTGTTCAAGGTCTATTCATGAGCTGACAGTGTCCAAAGTTTTGACAATTGCGAAATTTCTGTTGTTGAAAAATTTGCGCGATGCCTGACAATGTTGGCCGGTCAATATTAGCAGAAAAACTTACATAAGAATAACTTATATCCTTCAATAATAATCTGTTTTGTCGCTCTAAGAGAGTTTCCGAGATATATTAAAGTGTAAGTCACTAGAGGGCAGCATTGCAGCTCATTTTTCTTAATCTTGTTTAATAATCATTGTACTGTATATGCTGGTCCCAGCAACGTAAACAGAGGTTAATTCAGATAAACAAATGCATTTTACCTGGACTATATTGGTATTTGTTGATATTAGAATGGGAAATTAAGTGTTGGAAAAAAAATTTGGAAAAAAAAACATGTGATGGATGGTGCAGGACCAGTCCCCTCTACATACGGTTGCACTTGTTTTTGGACCTGTTGTTGTTGTTGTTGTTGTTAGGGATATGATGCGTCTCTTAGTCATCGATTCCACAGATGTTGAATCTGATTCCAAAATGGTGGAGCTTGGCCCAAGACCAGACAGTTCTCCTGGGATGAGTTAACGTGTACAAGCAAAACAAAACCATTAAACTGGGTGAAAGGGAAAGAGAAGGATGGAAAAAAAAGATCATCACTTATCAATGACATAAATACAAATTAAGCGTCTTGTATAGCGTGATGGCAGAAGACATGCGGATAAGGAAGAGGGGAGTATTTTAGCACAGTTACTGCACAGCTGCTCCATCTGTCATGCTGTGGTAAACAGTTATGATTATTTCTTGTTTTTTTCTGAGTAAAGTGTGTGAGCTGTTTGGGTGCTTTGTCATTAATGCCTGGCAAAGCGAGATAGAAAACTTGAAATGGTCAGGGAGATACACAGCTCTGATCTACTACCATCATAAATACGTGGTACATTGCTGGACCATGATACAGTTCTTTCTTCTCCAAAATCCACTATTTGGAGTAATTCTTTATATTTATATTTATATATATTTTTCAGTTTATTTATTGAGATTGGGATTGTTAAATGTCTACTGTAACTATGGGAAGTAAAAGGATCTCAATTGTTTTTGTTATGGCTTTTAGCCTCTGACCTGAAGCTTTTATAGATGTTGTTTCACATCTTAAAATATTTTCTAGAAAAACATCACGTCCAGTTGCCTATTGAAGCTCTTTAACCTTCACCGTAACCTGGATGACTTCTTGGCAAACTTTATTTGTAGAGTGAAAATTAAATACAATTTGTAACTTGATTGAGTTTGTGGTTTTTAGTCATCGATCCATTTACAGTATATTTATATTTATAATCTGAACATGCAGGTATTATTGCGCTTGGAACAGCAATTTTTCGAAATGGATGTAAATTCAATTTAATCTAAATTCTTAACAGTTAATAATTCAACTGCATATTCCTCATTATCTTTAAAGGGATGTGATCCTTTTTCCCAGACTCAGCGCAGTAAACTACAACACAGACGAGCTCGCATCAACCAGCAGATCAACAAGGAGATGAGGATGAGGGCGGGAGCAGAGAACCTGTTCAGGTGAGGAGCTGAGTCCAATACATCTCTGGGTGAATTTGGTGATGAACCTTCTTCTTCTTCAGTAACACCGTACTGTACATCAACATGCTGTGGAGTTATCAAGTTCTCGTGTGGCCTGCTGAGGAACGTTTCCTGTTGAGGCAGAGTGACAGTGTTATCACATCAAGGTTCTGCTGACGTGTTATTGTCTGCACTCAGTCATTGTTAATTCTGTGTATGCAGCTGTGCAGATAAGTTTCAGTCCTCTTCCTACCGGAGGGTCAGGGGTTTGATTCTGGGTCCACATACCAGAAGGATGACATTATAATATTAACCAGATTAGTGTGTGTTTTAAAGGATCTCATTGCAGAAACACGTTAGAGGCATTGGTTCGGTATATTGCGTTTATATTTTAGCTAAAGCCTCCATCCATCCATCCCTCCGAATTATTATCTTAGGGCAGGGGTCTCAAACTTGCGGCTCGTGGGCCATTTGTGGCACGTGGAGCAATATTTTGTGGGCCCACTTTGATGTGAAAGTTGAATGTTAGCGGGGGGGTGATGGGGGGGGGGGGGGGGGGGGGGGGGATCAGGGGAAGGATTTATAGAAGGATTCTACTGCAAGTCAATGCTAAAAAATGGTTTTGTTGGTAGACACTGTTGTGGATGAATGTGAGTATTACAAGACTTGTCTGGAGTTTATTTTACTTATAGAGCACATTTCATACAAACATGTAGCTCAATGTGCTTGAACGAAGAAGAACATTTAGAGCAGGTGAAGTGTTGTGTTGTAATACAGTGGGAAACTGATTTTTTATTTCATTTTCACGGTCATTTGGCACGGTCATAACAGTGGGGTCAGTGGGGAGCCCCAATCTAACTGATTTTGAGACTGATGTCTTAGGGTATCTCATCTTAGTTTTCTAATGAAACAAGTAGACATTGTTTTTAAAAAAGGATAAAATAACAAACTAGAAATGTATAAGTTTTTGGAAAAATAATTAGGTTCCAAAAAACTGGATTAATATCAGAATATACAGCTCAAGCTTTGAAATGAAATGGACCAAACCCTTTTCTGTAGCTGTAGCCATAGCCGTCTCTTTCTCCCTGTGTCGCCCAGTGGTCAGGTCTGAGCCCCTGTTTTCGACTCCTCTTTGTTTGTGCTTTTGTCACATTTGTGCTGCAGTTCACTGTTGGGAGAAGGTCAGAGATCAGACACACCAGCACCACCCAGTTTTATGGCTGTGTTTGTCCTCACTGTGTGTGAGAACATGCATCTTCATGTGGTTTCTAAGCTTTTTTACAATTGAACTTCATGGTGATTTCAGTCATCTCTTTCTTTTATATATTTTTATTAGAAATATTTGATTTAATTCTCATACTTGGAACAACAATGGAGGCTGCATACTTGGCCAAATCAACTGTGCTGGCTCTGGGCTTCATGAGCAGCAGGCTGTCATTCACACAGCCAGAGTGGAGAACTTTTTATTGGTGAAGAAATGTGGGAAACCAAAAAAATGGTGGCACACCATCAGAGGATTCTGTCTGAGAACATCAGCGTCATCTTTATCCTCTTCAGCTTCTCTCCTTCTGCTCCGTCTCACACTGTGCACCTTTGTCTTTCAGCCAGTGGCCTGAAGGACTGAAGCAGAAAACTTTACATTTAATATATGTGCATACATTTGCTCCTCACCTTTGTTGTGGCTTTGGGACAATGTGAACGGCCTGTAGTGCCGAGGTTTTAGAAAAGTCTTACTCGGAAGAACTACACTGAGGAGAAGAAGGAGGAGGAGGAGGAGGAGCCACTTAATTAAAGCAAGGAGCTGCATTCTCCCTCCTCCTTAGCTCTGCCCTGTCAGAATTAAATTTGATCAATAGAAAGAACCAACAACTTCCACAAACTTCACGCCTCACATTTCCTTCAAGACTCATGCAGCACTGATTAATATATTTGATATATATCCAAAAATATGAGAAAAAAGAGAAAGAAAATATATAATAAAATATTGAGGTTTGCACATTGAAGGTTAATAGTAGACAAAAAACACAAGGAGCCACTGTCCCTCCTCTGAACATGTCCAAACCATCTCAATCTGTCTTCTCTAGCTTTTTCTCCAAACCTTCCTGTCTGTGTTGTCCCTCTAATCACCTCAT
>JAFBJS010007454.1:176036-188169 GCA_016785265.1 Paraplagusia blochii | reverse complement strand
TCAGTTCTTTTGTTGATATGGGTATGGATCAAGTGGAAGGAATAGACAGATGGGGACAAAAGGAAACATTATTTCTCTGCAGCCCAGCACCAATTCACCCACGGACCGGTAGCGGTACCCGACCCAGGGGTTGGGAACCGCTACCGGTCCGTGGGTGAATTGGCTTAGTTCACAACAGAAACTTTCAAACAGTAGAAGCGAAATCTTAGACCATAATAGTCCACCTATTTATAGGCCCAGAGCAGCAGGCAGCTCACATGAGCTGTTATTCACAACATGGACACGTGGTTTTTTATGTGAAAACAATATAACAGATGTGTATAAGAGACAGCTATTGGTCAGTTCTTTTGTTGATATGGGTATGGATCAAGTGGAAGGAATAGACAGATGGGGACAAAAGGAAACATTATTTCTCTGAGGCCCGACACTAATTCACCCACAGACCGGTAGCGGCCCTTGACCCAGGGGTTGGGGCCCACTGGACTAGTTCACAACAGAAACTTTCAAACAGTAGAAGCAGAATCTCAGATCATAATAATGTTATTTTCAATTTAATATTTGAAACATAATTTTTGAAACACTATTTGAATCTCTCTAATTAGTGGGAACTCTAAATTTTCTGACCTTGTCTTAACTTTTCTGTTTTGCATCTTTGTCAATCACAGTTTAGTCTACCTTTTGGTTTTAAGATTTCATCCGTTTCTTTTTCCCCTCCATCTGTGTTCAGGTGCCTTCAATTACCTGAAGGACAATTTCTCCAATGCTCCCAGTCTGGACATGAGCGCTCCGTCACTTTGCATGCTGGTCCGGCTCATGGTCGCTCAGGTGCAGGAGTGCATCTTTGAACGCGTCAGTCTCACGACACGCACTTCAAGCTTCACATCCCAACTCCGGCTGGCACAGGAGGCCTCTCGGGTCAGTGCGCACGTCGCCGCCCTGTTGGTGTTTCTGCAATAGATAAGCATCGTTGCTGTTACTCACTCTGAACCTGCCGTACGTGTGATTCCTGCAGGTGTCGGACATGTACCTGTTAGTGCAGCAGGCCGTGACGCAGCCGCTGATGAAGGACTATGTGCCGTTTTCATGGGCGTCCATGGTCCAGGTCAAATCAGAACATTTCAGAGCGCTGTCCCACTTCTACACTGCTGTCGCTCTCTGTGATCACCTGAGTGAGTCAAGCAGTTTAGCACAGTCACATGATGAAGTACAGACATTATATTCATTATTTTAGACCTGTTCTGAAGTGAGGAGATTATCAACTTGTATATTTTTCCAGCATGTACTGATGATGATGAAGAGAAGGAGAAGACAGAGGAGGATGGAGAGAAACAACAGCATCACATGGAAGAAGCTCAGAAAGCTTTTCTTCAGTTCTACGTCAACGGTCCTGCTGGACCCTCACTCAGTCAGGTTCTACAAGACTCCGAAAAAAGACGAAAACTCGGTCAGTGTGTAAAACAGACGTTTGTTAATGTCTGTCCAATTAATTTGTCTAACAGTGAGCCGCAGATTTATTTTGGTAGTTTTTCCTCAATAATGTCTTCTGTGTGTTCAGGTAAAGCTCACCTGCGCTGTGCAGTGATCAGACATGAGGAGGCGCTGCGTGTTCACAGTCTGTGTAAAATCCTCAGAAAGATGGACATTCTGCAGGATGTGTTGTCCCTCACACACAAGCGTTCCTTGGACAAGTACTCAGAGCTGGACAGAGAGGACGACTTTGATGAAACTGCAGAAGCTCCAGAGATACAGTGTGAGTGAGATGTCCTCTGTTGTTACACAGTAACAGTAATTCTGCAGCCAGAAGAGGCTGAGTTTAATGAGGTTTGGTTTCTGTTGTTTACAGCTGAAACTCAGCAGAAACCTGACATCACTCCACCTGAGTTCTCCACTGTTCAGGTCACAGACCTCTTCCGAAGACTGGTGAGATGCTGGTGAACTTGAGATGTTTGATAATATTGACTTTTTGCGTATTTTTGCGGGGATTAACGGCTGTATAGTCGAGTTAATGTCACTAGATGGCAGCATTGTAGCTCATTTAATCTTCTCATATTTTTTTTACTGTTAAATAAGTAAATATAACCAACCATAGTAAAATATCCTGAAGCCAAAGACCGCCTTCTTCTCTGCAGGGCCCTCTGTCTGTGTTCTGTGCACGTGCTCGCTGGGGCTCAGTGAGAGTGATCTGTCTGCAGAGGAGAGAGGGAGGACTGGGCCTCACACTGAGAGGAGACTCCCCCGTCCTGGTGGCAGGAGTGGTGCCTGGAGGCTGTGCAGCGGTAACGAAACACACACACAATAAACAATTTGTGTTACATTAGAGACAAGGTCAGACCAGAGTGAGTCAGCAGCAAAACTCTGAACATTTGGAGGCGTGAGTGAAAATCAAGGTTCATTTTATTAAAAGACAAACATTTCTGAGGGTTGATGTCATTTTTAGAATCAGTGTCAGTGCAAACATGTGAAGAATCTCACAACATATAAACTTTCACAATACAGAGGCGTGGATGTGATGAGTTGTGATACTTTAGGCACAAGATTGAGTTTTTAACACAAGTTTAAACTGTCACCATAGTAACATCAGGTCACTAACATTAGATCACAGCATTTCTTAATATAAGAGAAGATATAAAGTATCTCCAGTGGCTCAGCACCTGCAGGCAGGTTTGGTCTGGTGCAGTGTGATTTGGGCAGCAGTTGTGGAGACTGCTGGAAATGGATAAGTGAGTGAAAATGGATGGATGGAAGGAAATAAATGAATAATAATAATAATAATTCACAAACATTTGACTATAACTTTGACTAAAAAATCATTATACTCCTGTTATATTATATAATTAATATATTATATATGGAAAATTCAATCAAAAATATTGCAGTATGTGAACATATTTATTTATTTTTGCTACTATTTATGTTATAATGACAGCAGATGTTTTTGGAGTGTGCTTTGGAAAAAAAACACAGTGTGGAAAGGCCTGAAGCAGGTTTCTTAAAAGTTAATATATCGATTGTCAGAGACCTGGGCAAACCATGGCCCGAGGGCCGGATGTGGCCCGTTTGTCATTTTAATCCAGCCTGCCTAACTTCTCTGATAATAAAATATATCTGCCTGTTTACCTTCATTCCTGCATTTTCCCACATGTAAAAAGACAAGTTCCTCCATTTTATCAAGAAAAGCTGGTTAAAAAGAGCAGCTGAACAAATGTTTGTGCTGTGTAGGAGGCAGGACTGAGGGAGGGAGACTACATCGTAGCAGTGGACGGTCAGGACTGTAAGTGGGCCAAACACAGTGAGGTCGTTCTGATGCTGAAGGACTGTGACGAGCAGGGGGTGGAGCTGCATGTGGTGACATTACACTCACAGGACACACAGGTACAAAACCACCAGCCTTGTCTTTTCCTTTTTATGCAATTCTTTATGTTTTTTGTGACTCAAATGATACATTACCTGTGTCTGCCAACAGGTGGAGCGGCGTACCTTCATGTTTTCCCACGGCAGTGACAAGGAAAACACTCGCCAGCGTCTCCTGGGTGGAGCTAAAGGCCTAAGTTCAGCCTCACTGATGAACTGGAACAGAAAGAAGAAAGGAGACGGAGGAATCATCACCAAAAGACTCGGAGGAACTTTTACTCTGTCCTTTGGGAGCATCAGAGACTCGGAGTCCATGTACTGACAAAGGACAGTAGGGGACGCACTCAGGGAGCAGATGGTACCATGTGCAAAGACTTGAACACACACACAACAACAAAAACTTCTTAAAGTCCCAGTGACTGAAGACTTTTCCAATTATATAAATGGACGCCTGGTTACCAGGCAGAATAGATTTTAGTCTTTGGAGTTCTAAAAACAGAACCACTATTATTGAGAGCAAGAAGAATGCAATGTGTTGTTTTATTTTTAGTTGCAGTAGTGAAAGACCATGATGGAGTTAGAGCCAGGGGAAAATTGCTGTTTTTTAAACATCATTCTCAAAAAATTATAGCTTGAGTGATTTTATTGATTATCTTTTTCCAGTGGCCTCAGACTCTGAGGAACAGAAACCGTGTGGTTGAGTAGATGTAGCAGAAACTGACCTTAAAATCAGTCAAAGCACTGGAGGCGACTTTCCTGGTGACTTCAGGAACCCCCGGATTTTATTATATTGCTCTGAGCTGTTCATAATTGGAGAAAGTGTAAGAAAAGAACAACAAAAGGTAAATCCACGAATTATTGTCCCTTTAATAATGTGATTCAGATTAGAAGTAATAATCCTAATCCCACTGTTTGTCTAAATCTGTAGTGGACCGCCATCACGTTTCAGGACAAATTAGACCGCACAAATATTCTCACCTGGACAGTTCTTTGTCCAGATTCTCACCGAGCACAGAAAGAACTTTTTAAATGCACCTTTTACTAAACTTCCATGTCACTGATGTGGGATTATTATCAGAATATTGAATATTCCAATGAACACCATCATCACAATAACAGCAATTTAATAATCTAACAAATTATAAATGTAGAACTGACGTGTTCACATGATTTAACTTGATTTAGTTTGTGAACCTGTAGAGATGTGAACTCCTGCTGAAACCTATAGTTTTTTTAAGCAGTAGAAACAAATGTAAATTTCCTGTGTTTTTGGTTAGATTAACAATATACATATATTAATATATGTATTGAGTATTTTTGTTAGGTTGTTAGACTGGAGTTCCTGCAGAGGAATAAATCTTTTTGTAATTTTTATAAATTAAAATAATGAGACTCTGTCAGTGTATTGACATTTAAGACTTTAAATATTCTGGTTCTGATCTGTTGATGACCAGGAGAACTTGCTGTGGTTCTAATAGAACAGGCATAGGCAAAACTTTTGACTAGCGGCCACGAAAGATGGATCCCAGAGCAGAACGATGGATCATTCACGTGAACTAAGATAAATGGCTTGTAAAAGTCACGTATTAAACCTAAAATCCTACATTTCTAACGCCCTTTATGACGTCACCTATTGGGGAAACATATTATTTCAGGGAAAAGGCGAAAATATAAACATAAAATGAGTAATCTTTTAAATTTGGACAAGGTCGACGGCCCGCATCTGGCCCCCGGGCCTTAGTTTGCCCAGGCCTGTAATAGAATATGAAGAGAATCTATAACCATGACATATTTTAACCCTGCTCCCGTTTCTTTTCCTTTTTGTGGTTTACAATAATACTGTAAGTACTGCAATACTGTACTGTTTGTTACAGTCAGAAGTATTTCTAGGGTCTAGAATAAAGAAGGTCAGATGGATAGATCAAGATCTGAGTTTTATTGTAATGTTTTGATTTGATTATGGCTCTAAAAAGTAAAGAACATATTTTTAGGAGGCTGTGAGTTTTGTACTGTACTGCTGTTGGGATCAACACTGAGGTTTCAAGTACAGAAATTCAATAATTGCAGTTTTAAATACTACAATATTTCACATATATTCACACAAGTGGAATTTTTTTGTGATCCATCTTTGGACTTCCTGCAGTCTGTGTCTTGAAAGTGAGTGAATGACGTTGTTCAGATTAGATTTTTCTTATTTCTCTAGATCATTCCTGAAGATTCTATTGGGAGATTTGCACAGTATTCTTTAAATAAAACCCAATAAAAGAGAGAGAAAGAAAAATGTGTTTCAGTTCCTCAGTACGTGTGAGTGGAGCCTGTGGACAAAGGAAGTTACTGCACCAGAAGAAATCAAAAACTGAAAAGCTGCCAGGTCACAGTCACCTCATCCTGTCATGGTAGAAACTCCTCAGTTCTTCTCCTTCAGCCTCCACACACTCTGAGATAGAACTAGAACAAATTTCTGAAGTGATCAAACAACATTCTAAACCAAGATAAACATGTCAAATAATTACCTCAAATAAGCTTGAACTATGTCCAGGCATCAGTATTTATGGAGAAAATCTCAGTGGTCATGTGACTGTGAAAGACTGCTGGTCCTTGGTGGGTTCACAGTCAGACTAACAACCATTCACACTAATATTCACACCTGAGATCAGTTTGGAGTGAACAGTCAACACAGTTATTGATCTGTTTGGACAGTGGGGGAGATGAGAGACCTAACAGACACCAGACAGGGACTCAAACCCATGACCTTCTCCTGTGTTTTCCTGTAAGGCAAGAAAATTACCCACGATACTCAAATAGCCTGCCACCTAAACAAAGACTTTGGCTCCCTCTTGTGGATTTCTTTAAGTAAATTTCACTTTTTCTGCTCCATGACTCAATAGTTAATAGTTAACTAACTGGTAGTAAAGAACAAAATAACAAAAAAAACGAACTTAATTGTTAAACTGTAAAAAGTTCACTAGTAAATCTATGGATAGATGTTTTTATTTATGTTGTTGAGTATGTTTGTACATTTCTTTAAATTATCTACAGGAAATACTGTTCTGACAGCAGACTGATGGCTATAAAATAAATATATACATTATTTTAACGTAATGTTTTTCTAAGAATACGCTCTACTGCTACTAAAGGACGTCTCTGATGAAGACATGAATGAAAAGTAGAGCAGAACAAATGACTTAACGTAGAAAAGTCTGAGTCATTTCTACAGTTCACGAGAGCTGCAAACGAAAAGTTTACATGCAGAAGAATTTCAAGTTCCACTGGTCCCAGTGAAGGGAGATCAGCAGAGAAGATGTGTGAGATGGACAAGAGTTCATGAAGATCTGGTGGTGACCTAGGAGTCCTGAGGAGACCCTGCTGGGCCCAGGCCGCTCTGCTCCAGCTCAGCTATCACCAACATGTGTTTGAAGTCCGCAGGTTGGTGGTTGAACGTCTCCACCAGTCGATACGTCTCCTGCCTCTGTGTGCCGTAGAAAAGCTGCACCTGGTTGGCCAAGCACTGAGCCTGGTGGACAGTCTGAGAAGAACAGACAGAAAATCGTCTCAGAAGTAAAACAGAGTGTCGTCCTGCAGCTGATCTTCTCACTGTTGGAGAAGTTTGTCATTACAGTTGGAGAGAAAAGAAAAAGGACTTACGATGAACTTGGGGTCCATTTCTGCGGTCATGAGGACCACACCCTTCTTCTCCTTCAGGTCTGGGTAGTGGTAGAGGATCAGCTGACTGGGAGCGTTTTCACCTAAAGTCTGTAAACAACATTGTTAGAATCATGATGTTTATTGATGAAGAGTCAATATGTCCTAGAGACACAGACAAAACACCTGGACGTTGATGAGCGACGTGAAGTGGAGCTCATGTCCAGACCACTGACCCACGAAAAACTCATAGCCTTCCTTCTGAGGCAAAGCATAGAGGAACTGAGGAGGAGACACAGAAGACAAAACTGAGACGGAACAACAGGTGAAGACAGTCAAACTTTGACTTCATGTCAGTTAAAATAATTAACCTTAATTCTTCAATATACAGATCAGCTGAGCTTCAGTGAACTCACCATTGGACAGGACTGTGACCTGCTGAAGATTGTCTCGTAGATCTTTGTCTGTAATTTAGGAAATGACAATAAATAAATTATTATTACAGCTTCAATAAAACACAAATCACATTAAGAGAATTGAACATATAACTCAAAAAACTCACTGGAATAACAGCACTAATGGTGTCCTTGGTTGAATAAAACTTCATCCATAGCTGGAATATAAACAGAAGAAACTTAACACCTTCAGTCATTAATCTACTTGCTTTCTAATATGCTTTCCTCAGATGAAGGGATCAGTAAGAGAATAAAAGCAGCAAAAAAAACAACAAAACAACATTTTAAAGGCAGAAACAACAGGAACCTGACCTGAGGAGAAACTTCATGTCTACAGTTTCATCACAGACTCACCTCAGCGATCTCCTCTCCTGTTTTGTCCTGGATCATCTCCATGTTGAAGATTGAGCTCAGAGTCTGAAAACACATACAGTATTTTTTTGGTGATATTTTAATTTACTTTACAGAATATCATCATCATCAACTTTCTCTCCTCTCACCTTATTCCTGGTGAACCCTCCTGATGTTCCATCCTCAGCAGCCATCTTGTCTCGTTTCTCCAACTGAAAACATTTACATAAGAGTCATGTAATGTCACGTGTTAAAGGTTGGTCAGAGCCCACAGAAGGACCACAGGCCGTATCTTTAGAACACTCTGAGTTAAGACAGAATGATACGCCACCTCCTGTTCCATGATCCTGACAAACTCGGCCTGCTTCGAGTCTCCCAGGACTTCCTTCCTGGCATCTTGGCGGTTCTCGAATCGGACTTTGTATTCCTGTGGTTTGGAGCTGAATTCAGAAGAAACACAGAAAATAACTGAACCTCTGGTTCCTTCAAACTAAAAGCACAGTTAAAAACCTTTCAATAAAAGCAGTATCTGATCTACAACAATGTTGATTCCAGAACACGTATTATACAGGTGTAAATGTTTCAATTAAATAACACACACACACACACACACACACACACACACACACACACACACACACACAACTTTATATATATATATATACATACATACGTACATACATACACACACACACATATATATGTGTGTGTGTGTGTATATATATATATATACTGTATATGTGTAGGAATACACACATATTTACATACATACATATATATATAAATACACAATATAAATACACACACACACACACAGACACACACTCACATATGTGTGTGTGTATATATATATATACTGTATATGTGTAGGAATACACACATATTTACATACATACATATATATATATAAATACACACACACACACACACACACACACACACACACAAGGTAGACAGCAAGACATACTTCGATAAAATAACAACAATATTTTCAACAAATGAAGAGTTGGTTATCATAATTTGACGTAACTTCGTGAACAAAAAAAAAACAATATTGTCATAGTCGGTATGTATTCCATATTTCGGCTGCCCCCATGCTAACCTGCGTAGCTTCTGGATTTTGTCCTGGTATTTGTTGTAAAACGGATTCTCTTCCAGTTCTGGTTCTTTACGCACAGAAAAGGCTCGAAACTGAGAAGGGACGAGTCCGGGGATCAGTGTCCTGATGCCCGTGGCTCGGACCGCTAACATGCCCCGGTACAAACATGACATTTGTACAAGTGCGGCCGCCATGTTTCCATCGCTCCCGTCCCACATCTATAAGCGTCCGTCAGAGAACGCTTTCATACAAGGTTCCGCATCGGTAGCTATTATTGTTCATAACAACAGAAAGCGAGATTACGACAAAACAAATTTGAGAACAGCAGTCATATAATGTCATACACAATATGTTTTTTTTATTTCAAATACCAGTTTATATATTTTTCACCAAAATAAATGAGCGTCTGGTAAAACATTTGCAAATGAAATAAAATGCAACGGTGATACGTTTTCACCAGTAGATGTCACTGTAGACTAATTGATATTATGTACTGTATGTACTACGATCTTATATATATAATATTATATCCTACGCCGGTCTCCAAATTGTACGTGAATAAATGACAGATTGCGTAGAACATTTCAATCTGATGATTGCAGCTATCGCCCTCCAGTGGTGGCTTAAAAGAAGAAGAAGAAAAAAACGATAAAAACCGGAGATAGATATGTGTTTGGTCGATTCCATGTATTGAGTGTAATGTTTCCCAGATGACCGTCTGAGTGCTTCTGTGTTTACATTTCCCAGAGTTACATTTTCACTCCCTTATCAATACACTCAACAACTGAAGAGAACAGCATGGTGCGGAACAGACCACGTGACTGTGAGGCGTTTAAGATTTTTGGTTGAATTCACCTTTATTTATTTCTTTTTTGTAGGAGATACAGGAGATAAATAAATTAAACTGCTTTTCCAAACACTTCAAAAATGACGTGTAAATTTAGTGGTTGGCAGGAGATGACTTCTTTTTCTTTCCATAAATTAATAATAATAATAATAATAATAATAATAATAATAATAATAATAAACGCAATGACTGGGGCTGTCCTTTATTAACATTTTTGTCAATATAAAATACACTGATATTGTTCAAAGAACTTATTTTTCTGAGATTAATTAAATGAGCTGCAATACTGCCATCTAGTGGCATCACTTTAATATACAGCCGTTTATCCACCAAACAATATGTAGGACACATACGAGGAAACCCATGTACTGTCTCATCTGTTTTTCATTTTCAGAGAGAAAAAAATAAACAATGATGATTCTTACAGACATTACGGTAATCATATCAATCAGCTGAACAACTCATATTCTTGATTTCATCTTCTCCTCGTTGACCTCCTTCGCCTTCACCTCCACCTTCTCCTCTTCCACCTCCCATTCTTTTGCCTTCTTTTGTTTTGGGGGAGGAGGTGGGGTGAGAGGGTGAGGGCCTGCATGCAGGATGTATATTTTATGCGCGGCTCTGGAGGCTTTTACCATCAATTATAGAGAAACTCTAAAGTCTCCATTTGCCGGACAGATGTTATTTTTTACTTAAGGAGAGAAAGGGGACTGTTCCATAATTCAGGGCTAATCCTGTTCACCAGAGAACAAATAAATAAATGCATAAATAAATAAAGCTAAAGCAAAAACCCATAAACAGTTGCTATGTCGCCCCTGTGAGCTCTAACCTGGCAACACGGCCACCAACACACACACACACACACACACTCGGGTTCAAACAAACAAACATACATACACAGACTCTGAGTGCCTGCTGTGTAATAAATATGGAACAGCTGCTCCATCCCTTCATTTTTTATTCAATCTGCTTCTTCTGGGTTCGTACTTCACAGATTCACACACATGTTCATAATGCAGCCATTTCTTCCCCATCAGAGAATACATGTGTGAAAACAAACGGTCTTCACGGAGGGAAGGAGTTCAGTGGAGGAAAAAAGACAGGAAACACGAGAGGTTGTAAAAATCAAGCTACCTACCTATCTATCTATCTATCTATCTATCTATCTATCTATCTATCTATCTATCTATCTATCTATCTATCTATCTATCTATCTATCTATCTATCTATCTATCTATCTGCCTACCTACCCACCCAACCAACCATCCATCCATCTATCTATCTGTCTGTCTCTCTGCATGTCTGTCTAATGAGGTAAATTGTTACGAATTGTAACTTTACTCAATTCCTGACAGAAAATTAATTATTATCAATGACGTTTAGTAATGAAATCTCTACTTTTTCCCGACAAAATTATAATTCTACAACGGTTATTTCTCTTTTGACATTTAAGAATTTTGACCTCTTTGCTTCTGGCCTGTCCTGACTATTCACGACCAATAAATAACCTAAAAAAAAACCTCTGAACTTTAAAATGTTGGGGAAAATGTAATATTATTGAAATTGTCTATGAGCTAATGTGAATATGTTGCATCAAATCTGTAGTGTATTATTTAAGAATTCAATAAAAGACCTTCATGAACAAAGGTCTAAATGTTTGATGTCCATTCTTCTGTTCAGTCTAGGAAGTGCATTAACAATGAGGCTGGATTTCAAGCCGTGGGGTTTGGGCCGGTCTGGGGACCACTCACTGACTCTCCCTCTGGCCAAATGAAATCGCACCCTTGGGCCAATGGAAGGCCTTCATCATATCTCCACACACACACACACACACACACACACGGACAGCTCCACACTCGGGCAGAGGAATCCCATGATTTCAGGGAGGGATCCCATTAAAAGTGCATGAGTGTGTCTGTCTAGGAATCAACTTCTGCTGCTGCTGCTGCTGCTGCTGCCGCCCACAGAGAGTGTGATTTATTCATCGCTGTGTCCTCGACACAGGGAAACACATGTCTCTCTTCATGTTTGGTTTCATTCCTAAACATGTTCTTCAACTGAGGATCTGGGTGAGGAACCAGGAAGGAGTCAAAGGGTAAAACACACACCCTCTGGACCCAAGTCTGGTTCCTTGACCACTAGGTCACCACTGCCTGGGATCAAAAAGGCTGATCCTCATCTAACTATTGGTCAATCCTGCCATATATAATATACTGTAACTGTCTTCTTCTTCCCCCTTCAGCTTGTCCCTTTTCTCAGGGGTTACCACAGCGAGTCAACTCTAACTCCAACCACCTCCATGTCCTCCTTCACTGCATCCATCAATCTCCTCTTTGTCTCCTACCTGGTAGCTCCATCTCTAGGATCATTCTTCTACCAATGTATCCA
>JAFBJS010007454.1:157305-174719 GCA_016785265.1 Paraplagusia blochii | reverse complement strand
CAAAACCTCGACCTCACCTCTGTTCTGCAGCGGTGTGATGTTGAAGTGAAACCCGGGCAGAGAGACACTCACTGCGGCAGAGTGACTCTGAAGTGGCCGCTGACTCCGCCGAGCTGCATTTTTCTTTTTGAACAGCAGGCGGCACTGCTCGCACGCAGACCGGTGTTGTTTCCGAGGCCACACAGAGGCCAAAGATCAGCCGTGGGTGTCCATGAACACATCATGAAGATGACAATGATGCAGGGAGGTCGAGGTGAAGAAACCAAACACACTGGGAAGGACAGAAGAAAAAGAATAAAAAAGTATCTTATTATTTTCCTTTTAACTCTTTTTCTTATTGAAAATACAAATATTGTACTTTATTTTATTCTAATTTTCTGTTTTTCTTTGCTTCTTTTTCCTTTATTTCTCACAAATGTCCCATTTTTAAGATTTTAATCTAATTTTTCCTGTTGTCTTTGGTTTCTTTTCTGGTCTCCTCCCATCTTCCTCCTCAACCCTCTTCTCCTCTCCTCTGCCCTGGCCATGCTCCAAGGACATATGGGGGGTGGGCAGGAGGGAAGGGCCGGGGTGAGGAGGTGGGGGGGCAGCAGAGAGCTCTCACTGCTGCTGACAGCTGTCACTTTGGCTGCTACTAATGCAGATGGGTTAACCTGAAATGAGCAGGGACAGGCCTGGAGCTCAGTCACTGACCACCTCCTCCCACCTCCTCCTTCTCCTCCCCTCCTCACTGGGCCCAGGCAGCTGCAGAGAACCAGGAGACAGGAGGCTGAGGTGTGGGGTGCTGCGGCGGCTGGGTGGAGATAAGACAGCGGATATAAGAGGAGTCGCCGGGGTCACGGTGTGGTTAGCGTTGCTCTGAAAGTGATCCGGCAGCAGCAGCAGGAGAGACGGGCAGAGGAGCAGAGGAGGTGAAAAGGAGAGGAGGAAACGGAGGAGGAGCGGTCAGCACGACTCCCAACGTTTGAGATGTGAAGATTTCAAAAAATATTTGACCAGAAGAATACAGAAATGATTTTTGTATGGATGGAGGGATCAACGCAAAGTGTCTCCAAACATTCTTCTGGATCAGTTGTTGGTTTGAAAACCAGAGTTTGGAATTGATGTCAAATAAAATAAGAAAGTGTTACTAAGATAGAGGAAGGAGAAGAAGAAGAGGAGGAGGAGGAGGAAGAGGAGGTGAAGGATGGAGAATGTTGGAGAAACAACAACAGCAAAGATGAAGTGATGGTGGAGTCTCTGAAAGAAACACCAGCTCATTATAAGTGCTGCTTGTTGTCTTTCTCCCTGCACACGTGTGTGTGTGTGTGTGTGTGTGTGTGTGTGTGTGTGCCAGCAGTGCATGCTGATTCAGCTTGTTATCTGATAGAGCCGTAGACAGAATGAGTTTAAATCTCAGCATCGCCTCCAGCTCTCACTCTGCTTCCTCCAGTGTTTATTCTCTCTCTGTTATCAGTACTGTATGCTTTACAAGAGCAACACACACACACACACACACACACACACACACACACACACACACGTACATTATAAATGAGAGCCATCGTTTACACATTTAAAAGTACAAAGGGGAATTGTGCTTTTTTCGCAGAAACTTTGGATCCAGGCCTGAAGAACGATTCTGAGGAGAAACTCTACTGTTGCACTGGTGGGAATTTGTTCACGTACAGTTGATGAGACACAAAGGTCCATCAGAGACAGGCAGGACAGTCCAACAGCAGATCAAAGTGGG
This sequence comes from Paraplagusia blochii, assembly GCA_016785265.1. Lineage (NCBI taxonomy): Eukaryota > Metazoa > Chordata > Actinopteri > Pleuronectiformes > Cynoglossidae > Paraplagusia > Paraplagusia blochii. The sequence goes on along the minus strand of JAFBJS010007454.1, from coordinate 172,987 downwards.
ACAAAATTAAAATCTGGGATGAAGTCTGAAGCCAAAATATTGAAGTTACCTGTTCATGTTTTTCCACCAGATCCGGGATGTGGATTTTACTCTAAAAGGAAACTGGAACAAACAAAAGTTAATATTATAACAAAATGAGAAATTAAATAAAAAAAAAAGAAGAAAGTTGTATTTTTTCCTTTTTCTGTATCTTTAACTGCAGTCTTTACACGTCATTTCTATATAAATCTGTGACAGAAAACAACATATATTTATATATTTAACTCAAAGTCACTGTACTTATACTTTAATGTAATGTTATTGTAATGTGATATAAGGTAATGCTATAACAAAGAATATAACAATTCCTGCCAACTCTAGTGCACATTTGATATGATCCCATGGGCCAAACATAATTAAAACATGGGCCAAATTTGGGCCCCGGGCCTGAGTTTGACACTTATTTATTTTATCCTATTAGGTTAGAAGTCCTGCTCTATGGTTGATGTCACCTGTTACAGCAGCAACTAAATGTTTCATGTTCAACTAAAATCTGAGACAACATTTGATTCTGGTCCAACTTCCAGGTTGAGGTTTGGATTCAATGAACTCAGACCTGGATCAAGTCCCAGTCCAGTTCCTTCTCTCCTTCAAGTCCAAGTCAAAGTCACCTGGGAAAGTTTTCCCACGACGTCAAGACCAGGTCCGAGCCAATACTCAACATCAGAGTTTGGATTGAGTTTCCCAGGTTCTAAAGTCTGAGTCCAAGTCGTCCAGGGTGGGTGGACCACTGTTAGAGTCCAGGACGCTGAGGGGCTGACAATGAAATTCCTATTAAAAAACACACTTAGATACATAGTAAATATAAAGTAATAATTTCCACCACCACCTGTTTATGTTTCTTCATGTCTTCAGTAACAGCAGCTTCACATTTTCATCTTACATCGCAGATTATTTCATGTTCGAATGCAACATTTTTTATTTATTATCTCTCGCCACCAAAAATGACTTTTTAATTTGTATTTTTTAGTCACTTAACAACACAGACAGGAAGTTTTGAAAAAAAAAGCTAGAGAAGACAGACTGAGATGGTTTGGACATGTTCAGAGGAGGGACAGTTGATACATTGGTAGGAGAATGATCCTAGAGATGGAGCTACCAGGTAGGAGCTGGAGAAGGTTGACCCCTGAAAAAAGGGACAGGCTGAAAGAAGAACATCTTTTAGTGTGGACTAAGGCAGCACCGGTGGCCTAGTGGTTGAGGAGGCAGACTTGGTTCTGCAAGGCTTCTGGTTGGAATCCACCAGGTTCTCAACACAATCTGGACCCATAGAACTTCCAGTGGACTCACCACCCATAGGAAGTGTCAGTGGGTGTCAGTGGTGGAGACATTTGTACGTGTGTCGGTGTGTTTTATCAACAGTCGGAAAACAGGCTTAGAAACAAGTCTTAAAGTCTTAATATGTCAGTGTTCCTCAACTCTGGGGTTGCGTCCTCAGGACGGATCATCACAACTTAAGTGTGGTCACCTGAAAAGTCAAGAAATGGAAAAAAAATAATTTCAATAACACCTTATCAACTAAATATTATACTTTAAATATTATCTGAATAAATTAATTAATTCTTCTGAATGAATTAAAGTTTATAACATCAAAAACAATCTTTATTTCACTATAAATATAAGAAGTGAGTCCAAATACAAAACACAACATAAAAAGCTTGATTGACAGCTGTGATCACATGACTGCAAAACTATTCCGGGGACGCCAAATGTTTGTGATGTAAATGTGATGAAGCTTCATTAATTATGGAAGTATTTAATGGTATTAATTATATTGTAGCTGCAAATGTGCAGCGACCTGAGGTTCAACCCACTGTAACTGACGCTGTCACAGGTTAAAAGACTCATTTAGGGCTGATCCATGAAACAAATCATATTTTTCCAGCTTTGCTCTCATGGTAATTTACCAACGTCCTGCTGTTGACTAATCAGGATAATCGCTGTGTAATGGCTGGATTACAGCAGGTTAGGGAGACTAACACTGCTGCTGCTGCTGCTGCTCCACTGGGGTTAAACACTAATTCATTAATCAACTAATGCCCATTCAACGCCCTGCTGAGAGAGACGGAGAGGGAAGGAGCTGCAGCCCACTGCTGGGTTATTAGTACACACACACACACACACACTCACACTCACACGCTGTAATTAACACCAGACAACTTCCATTAAAGGACTTCATAATTCCGCAGAAGAATTTATGGAAGCTCAAATCTTTAAATTGGTCCTAAAACATCTCCTTAAAAACTGGAGCAGAAAATACTGTAAACGTTGACCCCGGTGGTTCTCAGCGGCGGAGGATTTCTCCACGTTTGGAGCAGAAGATGTGGGAGCGTCTGGCTTGGTGTCACATATTTTCATTATCATCCACCATCAGCATTTCTGCTGGCAGGTCAACAAAGCTCCAATAATTACAATAATCAGCAGAATTCAGCAGCAGTGCAGCCCAGAGACCAATCATCACTGTCATCAGAGAGGCAGCCAGCAGCAGCAGCAGCAGCAGCAGCAGCAGCAGCAGCAGCAGCAGCAGCTGCAGCAGCAGTAGCAGTAGCAGCAGTAACAGTGGCATTTGAAGATGATTTTAGGAAGAAGGAAACACTTTCATTTCCAAGTCCATGCAGATAAATCCAGTGATCTCCCCATCTTAACACTGTAGTCATGTTCCACGACCCAAAGCGTAAAAGTAATATTTGTAAAGTAGTGTTTGTTCTTATATTTTATCCCCTTAACAATTTCCCGTGTTATCACCTTCCTGGACACAGTTATATGACAATAGAGTTGGATAATAAAAATATAAGACAGATTAAAGTCATGAATTCATTATTTTTGCTTCAACTTTTCGTTGACCTAAACATACTCAGAAAAATACATTTATTCATGAATATTTTTAAAGAAAAGAAAAAAAAGAGTTTTTACATTCGAAAAGTTGGATAAAAACTTTTTATCCAATCATATTTCAGATTGCTAGTGTTGTCAGGTGCCGTGAAATCTGCCAGAGCCTTCAGAGAATCCAAAGAGAAGGCTCTGCCCGCTGTAACTGAATGGACACAGCCCATTCAGTTCACTTAGACCAGACGTGTCCAAACTGTTCCACAAAGGGCTGGTGTGGCTGCAGGTTTTTGTTCCAACCAAGCAGCAGCACATCTGAGTTGACAGGTTTCATCAACTGATCTCAGTCATCAGACACCTGATTGGTCAAGCTATGTGCTCTTGGTTGGTTGGAACAAAAACCAGCAGCCACACCGGCCCTTTGTGGAACAGTTTGGACACCCCTGACTTAGACCAATCATCTCGCCAGATTGTGACAGCGGGGCCATCTAGCTGACGTGTCACGTGATTGGCTCACGTGTCCCATTATTGGATAAGCTATTGGACGAGACATAAAACTGTAATTTTGCTTGATGAGCCTGTATTACAGGTGATATAATGTAAATGTGTGGATTCTCTAGTCCTGGTGTCACTGTTGTTATTATGAGGTGTAATAATTTGACATCACAGAACTATGATGTCACTGAAGGCCTGCAGTTGAAATGCACGACCCGCAGGTCGTAGGCCGGTAAATTAGTCTCAACTTTCACCGAATATAACAAAACAAACTTTACAGTAAAGCACTATGTAACAAAATAAGAGTATGGCTCCTGAGCCAATCAGAGTGAGGAACAGAAAAGCAGGCTCAATGTTGTTGTGTTCAATGTACATCAAGTCAACTGCCCTAACCAGGATTCGAACCTGCCCAGGAGGTGAACACTGGAGTTTGACACCAAAGACGAAGCTACAGCAAGAACTCATGTCTTATAGTCTATTTTTCCTTTATTTTTTATTATTTTTTAAGTCTAAAAATGTATTTTTCAGAACTATAAAAAACTGGAAATTGAAAAATATTTAAAAATATAAAATTTTCTAGTTTCAAACGTATGTGTTTTCAGACCTGTGTTTGATATTGTTTTTTTTTGTTTTTTTTCTGTAAATTGAATGTTTTTAGTTACAGAAAAAGAAGCCAAATCCTGGAACCAGGACTACGTTGGACCAGTGTTGGTGTCAAAAAACCCTGCAGAGTTGAAGCAAAAGTGAGGAGAGAAACTGGATTGTTACAAGTTGAAAAGGCAGCATCAAGGTGTGTTTGTGCCACACGCTCTTTGTGTAACACTTACACACACACTGTGACACACATTAAATCTTTCCCACCCTTTCTGGTCCCTGTTCAGTAGCCGCTCTAACCTCCGCTGGGCCACAGGTCCGGCGTGAAAAGCACGCAAACATTTTAATATTTCAGATTCTACTTCCACTCACCAACCATCCAACCAGCGGCCGGCCAGGACACACACACACACACACACACACCAGGCGGAGGGCGGGGGTGGGGGCGGGCAGCAGCGGCAGCAGTGACAGCTTCATAAATAGTCCATGAGGAACGAGCCCCCTCCGCCCCCCCCTTCACCACAAACTGTCAAAGGCCCACAATGATTTATTGATTTCTTTATTTGTCACATAAAAAGAGAGGAAACTGGCCTCTCTCTCCCTCTCCCCCTCTCTCCCCCTCTCTCTCTCTCTCTCTGTCTCTCTCTCATCATCATCATCACATCATCATCATCATCATCAGAGAGAGAGAGAGGAAGGTGGAGAGATATTGAGAAAACAAATGGTTCCCGGACAGACTGAACCAGAGGGGAATCCTTTGGTCTGAACACGAAAAAACCTGTGATTCTTCACTTTCACTGATTTTTTCCTGTGTTTTTCTGTCTTATTTTTTTTCTAAACTAAAGACAATCACAGCTGGATTTTTTACTGATTACATTTTTTGAAAAGACGAGACAGTAAAATGTCAATGTTAGTCTAGTTTGGACACAGACTGCACCGACTGAACTGACCCTTGGGGGCGAAGTAGAGTCAGTTTTCTGTTGGCAGTAAAAGAAAGTTGACGACGGGTTTTAGAAAAGTTGATAAAATTAACCAATTAAAGCACATGTGTTAAACTCAAGGCCCGCGGGCCAGATGTGGTCCACCAGGTCATTTTGTCCCGAAAATTGTTGGCCCTGAAGTTCTGCTGAACATTTTAACCTGATAAATTGATAACTTTGGGCGACAGTGGTGGTTTAGTGGTGAAGGAAGTGGACGTTGGTCGACAAGGTTGATGGTTCTAATCCACCAGTCCTGCCAAGTTACCACTGAGGCGTTCTGATCACAGCGCTGTCCCAACCCACAGAACTTCCAGTGGACTCACCACCCACAGGGAGGCAGACAGTTTGGTGCTGTGTGATTTGGGTGGCAGTGGTGGAGACTGCTGCCTCTGAGACTTGGTAATGGAAGTATTTGAAGATAATTGAATAAATGAAATTAATTATTTGTTTAATTTAAAGTATCCTCAAATAATAATCAATTATCAGTTGTTATTTCTTTCAGTTTAAACCTTTTCTTCAAAAGGAACTGAACTGAATTAAAGGATGTTTTTTAACTCAACCACATATTACTTTTCCTAACTGAGGTCTCACCTTATTTTCTTTGGAAACTGCAATAAAAGGTGGCATCAAAGTAGTGATTCCCAAGATGAGGGATGGGTCCCAGCTGGGGGCAGCTGAGTAACTGAAGTGCACAAAGTTCAATTAAATTTGTTCCTTGTTGGTGATGTTATTTCCTCCATTTATTAAAAATATCTGTTTTCTAAGTCCAGTTCTCCTCATCCAACAACAGTAGGCGCTAGAGGAGAAGTTCAGGAACCACAGTTTTATGCACAGAGAAGGATTTTACTTATTAAAACAACAATATGGAATCAGCAGATAAACCCAAACAGGTCCTTATATCTCCAGCTGCTCAGGTGGGTTCATCCCTGGACCTCAGTCTTTCCTCCATCCTCTCCTGTCCTCTCCTCTCCTCTCCTCGCCTCTCCTCCCCTCTCCTGGTGATTTACATCCTTTTATGCCCCCTCGTTTCCTTCCTTTTCTTCACTGTAAACCACTCATTTCCTCAAGTAACGCTAATTGATCCGTCCTTCTCCAGCATCACCTCCTCCTCTCCTCTGCAAAGCCCTGAATGCACACTTTCCATGAGACATCAACAGGAGGAGGAGGAGGTTGACAGTCATGTGAGGACACACGGAGACATCTCCAGACTCCTTTACTCCCCCCAGACTCCATCTTCTCCTTCACTCACCTTCACTCACTCCCTGCACCTGCAGCCTATCCTTCCTCATTTGTATGTTTGTTCCCATGTAGCCCTCCCTCTGACCACCTGTCTGTCCCCCCACCTTATGTCTCTCTGCCCCCCCTCCGTCTCTCTGTCCCCTTCTTTCAGAGCCTCTCTGAGCGCTGGCAGCCTGTCGATGAGAAGCATTGGTTGGCGGCCGACGCAGTCGATGACCCTGACAGTGTGCAGTTATCGTTCTAATTAAGATGCCACACTTGAGTTAAACCGCAGCATTAGGGTTTGATGGGGAATTGATCAGGGTGTCAGAGGCGGAGTGAGACGAGGGCGGGGGAGGGGGCGAGGAGGCGGTGGGAGAGGAAGAAATGATGGAAGGTTGTAAGGCATAATGTAAGTGGGACAAAGGGATGAGTGATAAACAGGAGGCTGGACGGAGACGATGGACACAGGCGGGGACGAACGGTTCATTTACATGCACAGTTGAGCAGACGTTAATTGGACCCCTGTCCTTGTCCTGGTTTACAAACTCCTGGAGGTTAATCAAATTTTTAAGAAGAAAACATCCAAGTCAATCAGCTGTAAAAAAAAAAAAAAAGAAAAGAAAAAATATTGTTTTCAGTGCTGCCAAATGATACACCTGGGCAAACTATGGCCTGTGGCCCAGGTGTGGCCCCTTTGGGGTTTCAATCCGGCCTCCAAACTTTTCCAAATAATATCATATCAATTTATATCATCATGGCTGCATTTTCCCACTAGAAAGAAAAGAAAAGGCTTAAAACATTTTTAGGATTTCAGCCTCTTGCATGAACTTTATCACATTTATCTTAGTTCACACAAATGTTCCATCCATCTGCTCCTGATCATGTCAAACTGTAGGACCCAAAGTGGACCTTATGTCTTCAACCAAATAAACCATTGATGGACAAAAGCTAGAGAAGACAGATGGAGGTTTGGACACGTTGAGGAGGGACAGTGGATACATTGGTAGAAGATTGATCCTAGAGATGGAGCTACCAGGTAGGAGACAAAGAGGAGATTGATGGATGCAGTGAAGGAGGACAGGGAGTTGGAGTTGAGGATACAGAGGACAGGTGGAGATGGAAATTGTTGACTCGCTGTGACAACTCCTGAAAAAGAGACAAGCCAAATGAGAAGAAGATAAACCACTGTAGGAGGTGCTGCCACCTAGTGTCTGGAGGCTTAACGTCAATCAAACATTACAGCAGCGATGGATTTTGTCCCACATGTCATATTCCACAACGATCTCCTCGGGCAGCACCTCACTGCGACCCCCATAGGGGCCCTGCCCCACTGTTTGAGAAGTACATAGTTGGGGTAATAAAAACATGGATGTTGTATTGAGTTAAAGTATTTACTGCACAGTAGAAGATGGTTTATATGTTAACTTAACATGTTAACTCATGTCCTCTGAATTCAATGGCATTCAATTCAATCCATCTTTGACAGGTTTGTTAAAGTTCATGTCGTGGAGGAAATGTATGATATGATGAGATGATTCCTGTTTCTAACTGTTTCTTCTCCTCCTTGTTCTTCTCTCTGATCGACATGTTCTTCAGCTGGAGAACAGCTTCCTGTGGTGGAGTCTAAAGAGCAGGAGGTGAGAGGTTAAGATAATCCTTGACTGCACTTGATCACACAGTCAATATCCTCAATGACAGGAGCCCTGTCTGTGTGTGTGTGTGTCTCTGTGTGTGTGTGTGTGTATGTGTGTGTGTGTGTGTGTGTGTGTGTGTCCTGCAGCTCAACAGTGAAGGCAGTGACAGCTTCTTATTGCCTCTGTCTCCGGAGATTTCTCTTGAACTAGGCACAGTCAAATAATGCAGCTGCTGCTGCTGCTGCTGAGCATCAGCATCAGCATCAGCATCAGCAGTGACTGAGGCTCAGCTCACAAACTGTTTGCAAACACTCAGAACACTCAGGTAAACAAAGCAGCAGGCTGCCGCAGCGCACTGGAGACCGGCGGTGTGTGTGACTACACACTCGGCAGCAGCTGTGTGTCCGCATGCATACATGTGCTGCGGATAAATATAAATGAGCGGCGCACAGGCCTCATGCATTTAAGAGAGTGCGGCCATGCATACTCACCCAGCTCAATGCACACGGTTGAAAATCATTTTCACACAGGACTGTGTCACAGGCTCTGCACGCACGACCCAGCGGACTGTCCAGAACCTCTGTGGAAGAAGGACCTGACCCAGGAGCTCCACTAAGGTCTGAGTCACTGAAGTGAGGTTTGAAGAAAAATTTCTGAGGATATTTAACACGAGGAGAGAGCGCTCTAGATATACTTAAAGTCAGTTTGGGGGATTTAAACTGATGTTGGTGGTAAAAGTTTGGTTGTTCAGTGTTTACGACACTCTAGAAAAGTAAAATAAAATAAAATACTGAGTTTTTTGCTGGATCAAGTCGTCTTAGAAACATGTTGTGACTAAGAACAATTTAATTAAATGATTGTTTTTGAAAAGTTGCCTAATTTTCAGTCTGACAATCTGTTCTTCCTGTTCAAAGATTGGAATAAAACCTGAATTTTGACACCAAGTTAAAACAAACCAAGGAACATCAAACTGAAATTCAGGACAAAACTTCATAATTTTGGAAACAATTTTCATGTTTATCGTTCTCTCCAGATCTGTATTGTTTTTTTATGGAAATAATTTTGCATAAACAATAAATCTGGAACAACCAAATGTTAATATTGTAAATAAATGAGAAAATCTTGTTTGCAAAACCTTTTGCAACAGAAATAAAAAACAAAATGTATGTGCTATAACACAGCTCATCCACCACTACAAACTACAAACCCTGCCAGGATATATTTTCAATCTGGTCGGCAACTTAGGTTCTCATTTGATACAATCTGGGGCCCAAATATTATTACAATATGGACCAGATTTGGTCCCCGGGCCTTAGTTTGACAGCTAGGATTTACACTAACATTTTATTAAGGATAATGAAAATTACACAGATGTTACAACTAATAACAATTACTTAAAAATAAAAAATAATAATATAAAGATGTGATTGACAGGTGTAAAGGATGAAAGAAGAACAGAAAGTTGGTAAAAAAGAACCCTCGTCCTCGACTTACAGGCTGTCACTCTTTGTTTCTACCCGTGTGTGTGTGTGTGTGTACCTGCCGTGAGTGTGTTGGTGGAGGTGTGTGTGTTGACTAGTGTTGGTGTCAGGTCTGGTCAGTCAGAGGCCTCGCTGAGACGCTGTTAGCAGCAGACAACACTCTTAACATGTCAGGTGTCATTCACTCCTCTTGTCACTGCTCCGGGCCCCGGGGGGCGCTAAAGTCTCCGTGTCCCTCTGCCCACTCAGACTGGACGTCTATCAGGACAGACATATGGAAAACATCACAGCAGACTTCAGTCAGGAGGTGAAAAGACATCAAAGTGAAGAGGTTGTGACCTTGTTTTGTCCCGAGTCACAGTTTCACTCAGGTTTAGGTCTGAAACGACACAATGATTTGATCATGAAACAAATCATGAGTAAAATCACAAAACTTTCTTTTCTTCCGTCTCCTCTTTCTTCTTCTCCTCCTTTCAGCTTGTGTCTTTTGCAGGTGTTTCCACAGTGAACCACCCCTGTCCATCTCCACCTGACCTCTCCATCTTCTACACGGACTCTAACTACCGCTATGTCCTCCCTCACTGCATCCATCAATCTCCTCTTTGGATCATTCTTCTATAAATATGTCCACTGTCCCTCGTCTGAACATGTCCAAACCATCTCAATCTGTCTTCTCTATCTTTTTCTCCAAGCCTTCCTGTCTGTGTTGTCCCTCTAATCACCTCATTCCTGATCCTGTCCATCCTTGTCTCTTCTCAGCATCATCTTCAACTCCTCCACCTCCAGCTCCTCCTCCTGTCTTCTACCTATTCCTAGTGTCTCCAATCCATCCATCATTCTCTTCTGTTTCCATCCCAACTTGTTTAAAACAACAATTCTCACTGATGGTAATTTTTTTTTGGGGCCTGAAACCAAGTGTCACTTGGCCTGTGAACGGGCCGAGACCTGCAGGTTGGGAACCACCTATTTAAGAGGTAATGGTTCAGTGACCAAACTGATTGTTTCTGATGTACTACTGTGTTGATGATGGACCTATCTATTTAATCGTCTAATGTACACAAACCAAACTGAGGCCCAGGGCCCAAATCTGGCCCACAGTCTAATAATAAATGGTCTGTGTGATCATACTAACATTTTTATTTTTTCACATCTTTTCTGAACTGAATTATTTCATGTATTCATCTTCCTCTGTGTATCCATTACTCAGTTAGAGGTGGAGCTGGCACCACCCAAATCACACCGCCCCCTACTGTCAGCCTGTGAGTGGTGAGTCCAGTGGGAGTTGTGTGGACGGGGACGGTGCTACGATCACCTTGGTCCCTCAGCAGATATTCCATCTCTGGTGTCATTCAGGAAAAACACAGTGATTGTTGCAGTAACTTCTGTTCAGTCTGAGTGAGTATTCAGACAGTACGTGTAAGTACTCACTCAGACAAGTACTTCAAAACCCAGTGGAGCGGACATTTACTCCAACCGTCTCCTCGCTGAATCCTTATCATAAATGAAGAAAAAGGTCCGGGGTATCGATGTGACCCCACGTCATGTCTTACAAGGCGTTATAACCAACCTGACATCGGAATGTGGTTAAAATCGAAAACGTTCTCAATAACTGAGAACCTCAAGGCCACGCCGCTCATTGATTAGCACTGATGGCGCTCATTTACATAAGTATGGGAACGTTCAAGGTCGCTTCACGGCGAAATGACTCTCACAGACCATTTCAGGTAATCTCAAAAAAATAATGCATTTCCTGTACTGTATAATACCAAGGCTCATGCACGTCCATCACCGCACTCTCCCCCTCTCTCCCCCCTCTCTCCCTTTTTCTCTCTCTATCGACTAACCATCAAATCTCCTATCTGCACGCTGGGCCATTTCTCCTTGTCTCAGCACTCCACACCTCCTCCATTATAGCGCATAATCTCATCTGAACAGGCAAATGACCCTCTGAGACGTACAGTGAGAGGGAGAGGGGGAGACAGGCAGAGGCGAAGGGGGAGATCGAGGCAGGAAAGTGGGAGAGAATGAGGAGAAATGAGCGCAGGATGCTTTTAACAACATCCATCAGCGTTCCTGAGGAGAACAAACGTTCAGTTAGGTTTTTATAACACACTGGTCGTTTACTATCATCGCACGGGATCATATCAAACACCGGGCGATGAAGAAATATCTACAGATACAGGAGGGAGGGGTCTGAGGTGGGAGGGGACGGGGGAGGAGCTGAATCAACAGGTTACAACACAAGTGTAATACAAGAGAAACTGTCGTCTCACTTTTACATCAATCATCTCTCACCTGCACTGGAAAGTCTCTTGTCTTTATCCAGATCCTCTTGTCTCCCATTGGTCTTCCTGTACATGTGTTAAACCCAAGGCCCGTGGACCAAATGTGTCTCAGGAAGTCACCCTGTGTGGCCTGAAGGTGCATAAAATGGAAAAAAAAAAAATCATTTTCAATTTCAATCGGTGATAGGCAAGTTACTTTAAAAAAGTAGCATTACTTTACTAGTTACTGCTCGGAAAAAGTAACAAGTTACGTTACTAGTTACTAAATTATAAAAGTAACTTATAACTAGTTAGTTTACTTTAAAAACACAATAAAAAAGTTTAGTGTTTTGTCCTGTATCAACTATCATAATAAAATGTAGTGAAACAATAAAAACAAAATAGATGTTCAGACTTTTTGACAGGAATCTTTATCGTAATTTCAAAATGAGCCTGTGCGTGTGTGCGTTCGTGTGTGTGTGTGTGTGTGTGTGTGTGTGTGTGTGTGTGAGACTGTTTATTTCCCTATAAGGCAAAAAGACCCGCCCAGGTCTCTTTCTGATTGGCTTAGCCTGAAATGTGAACCTATGATCAACCTTTTTGACTCATGGGCCAAAAAATGGATCCCAAAATTGGGCTCGTGGGCCAGGTTAGGCCATGTTAGGAACACATGTGGAGCCATTTATATGATCTGACAAAAATCACATTTTAAAAGTTATGCATGAAGATGAAAATATTTCTCAACTCTGTCTATAAGAAACACCTGGTCATTGCTGGGATTGTCAGAAGTATAATCACAATAGGAACCAGTTGAAATATATGAGAATCTGAACGGGCCGCATCTGGACCCTGAGCCTTAGTTTGACCATGTCTGGTTTAGCCAGTAAAGTTAGGTTATTACTGTCAGCCAGTGTGGTGAGGAAATGAGATGAGAAGAATCAACTTCCTGCTGGTTTACAGTCTACATGCCGGTGTGTCCCTGGGAGAAATCCTTAATTCATGGATTAAGACGTCAGGTGTCAGATGTTAACTTTGGAGATATCAAGATATGGTCCAAACCTTTCATTTCTGATTCTGACATTTTTGTCGTCTGTCCCCAACCTAATGTCTAACCCTAAGGTATGGTCTACCAGCAGGGGGTGGCGCCTCTACCTCCTTGCTGTCCTGTGTCTTCCTGTCCTGACGTCCACTCCACTCCACGGCCATCAGTACACGCCACTTACCTTGACAACTCCATCCTGTGCCGTTATTGGTGGACGGTGCCTGGCCTTCTGCTGGAGCCATAACTCCTGGCAAACGAGGCTTATGATCCCTCGCCTCCTACGCCCTTTATGGGTGCTTGGGGAGACAATGGGGCGATGCAGACCCTCCTTCACCTCCTCCTCCTCCTCCTCTCGTTTTCTCCTAACTGTATTTCTCTTTGACCCCCCCCTTACCCACTCATACACACACATATATCTATATATATGGCTGAAAGTGGTCCGTCACCCCTCTGTCCCCCTCCTCTCCCTCTCTCAGCTGCTCAGTGATGGATGGAGAGGCAGAGGAATTAACCTTGGCTTTATGGGGACTCCTCTGCCACTCTTCACTGCTGCCTGAGATCCTGCTCCTGTGAAACTGTTCTCTTCATTCTTTTGTCAGTGTAGACACTCTGTCCTCTGTCCTCTGTCCTGTGTGAGTGTGTGTTTTAAGAGCTCTTTGCAGGAGTCCATATGGAGAAGAACAAATTATCGGAGCAGATTATTCGGTCGTATATCACCGGGAGTCGGTCCAACAGAGAGGACGGTGATGTTGATGAATAAATCTGACAGTGAAGTTTGTCTTGAGCATGTCTTCATCTCACACACATTATTATTATAACCAGATTATAATCCAGGTTTATTTCGCAGAGTTTTTCCTCACCTTGTGCTTTGGAAGCCTCTCACAAGGAATGCATGTTAAATAGATGCCACTGGATTAAGACAAAGAGATTAGGAGATGGAGAATCAGGTGACCAGTTTACAAAATTGCGGTGAGATCTGCTAGGCTCTGTGTAAAAGAGAGAAGAGAAGCAGAGGTGTCTGGGATTAAGACGCTGAGATTTGATTTTAGAGGTTACCAGGAGAAACAGCAAGGATTAAGATTTTTTTGTGCACACACTGCTGACAGATTATAGATTATACAGTAGATTACAGGTTTGGAGAATGATCAAGAGGTCAAGGAGAAAGGAGTGATGGTTGGTGCTATGGTTGAAGAGGTAAAAGTTGGTAAAAGTTGAGGGAGATGATCCAGGGCAGCGACCATGAGACTGGAGGAAGAGGAATTTAAATCATCTTCATCTTCTTGTCCATTACCTGGTCTCAGGTGCAGCAGTCTCCACCTCTGCCACCCAAATCACACTGTATACTGTCAGCCTTCTGTGGGAGGGGAACCCACTGGAAGTTAAGTGGGTCTGGACGGTGCTGAGATCAGAGCAACCTCAGTGACAAACAGCTGGTGGATTCAAACTTCGAACCTTGCAGATCCAAGTCTGCTTCCTTAACCACTGGGCCACCGCTACGGCCAATTAAACTGAATTCAACTCAAAACTGATCTCAAGGAGACGTTTTGTGGAGAAAATCCAGTCAGAATTGAAAACAGATATTTTTTAAAATTGTTTTTTAACAAACTATTGAGATTATTTTTAAAATTTTTTGGGACATGATTCACCTGTGACCTTGAAAAGGACATGTTGACGACTTGTCAGTGGTTTCGTCGATGCTGTTTTTAACCTCCACATCAGCATCACCTTATACATTTCTTTACCATTATTTCCTGCCGTCATCCATCACCATCAGTTAGAGCAGCAGCTGCAGCTGGAGGCCACTGACATTTAAATATAAATATGTGTCACTTGAAGAACCTGCTGACACTGCAGCTTCAAACCATTCGCAGGTGTTTGTGACGTTTCGGCAAATTATAGTTAAACCTTTGATTCCTTCAATCTGAATGCAATGTTATTTGCGTCCAGCGGTGGAATGTAATAACAGTGTAATAACAGTGTAATAACAGTGTAATTGCAGCGTGAGTGAACGCAGCACTGATTTAAAGGAAACACTCCAGAGAAAACCTCTGGCTGTTACAGCTGCTGCCGTTTTGACACATTCACCATATCGCCGTAACAACACGTCCTCCAACCTCACAGAGTAACTGTGGTTTCCATCAGTGCAGCGCGCCCCTGGTGTCTCAGCAGCTGCATCAATCCAATAACTGGCCACTATCACGGGTGGAGTGATCACCACCGCCGCCGCCGCCGCGGCACACGCCTGTAAAACCAACAGAGTGACATGTCACCCACAGCCACCGACCTCGCTCCCTAATCCTTCTCCTACGCCTCCCACCACCACCACCACCGCCCCTTTTCACCCCCTTAGGCAATTCCAGGTAGTGATGGTGTGACACAGAGGAGAGTGACAGCCGTGCGAGGGTGAGGGAGGTGGAGGTGATGGAGGTTAATAGTCCGTCTCTCTTTACCAGCCATAAAGGGCCCAGACAGTCTGTTAGTGCTTTAGTGCCAGGTCAATCGTACATGTCCCTTTGTATTAAAGCTCAAAGGTGACAGACAGCAGGAGACACAGATTGAAGGAGAGCTGAGGAGGAGGAGGTGGAGGAGGAGGTGGAGAGAGAGTAACACTTCATTAATACCTGTTTGATGTGTTAAAGTGTTTGCTGCATGCATAATTACCAAAAATAACTTTTTTTAAGTTCAATATTTTTTCTTATTTTTAAATTTTTTTTTTTGCATTTTTTTTTTACTTTGACATTAGGTTTTCTAATTCTGTTCAACTCAATTTCAGTTATTTGTTTCTTACGATGGCAACAACAATGTTACCTGAACTGGAACCACAATTAAAGTGAAATGAAAAGTCTGAAGATCAGATCTCATCTTCTTTTCCTTTCAGCTTGTCCCTTTTCTTGCTACATCGAGTCAACACATTTCCATCTCACTCTGTCCTCCCCATCTTCTACTCTGACTCCAACTACCTCCATGTCCACCTTCACTGCATCCATCATTCTCCTCTTTGTCTCCTACCTGGTAGCTCCATCTCTAGGATCATTCTTTTACCAATGTCTCCACTGTCCGTCCTCTGAACATGTCCAAACCATCTCAATCTGTCTTCTCTAGCTTT
>JAFBJS010007454.1:140344-151561 GCA_016785265.1 Paraplagusia blochii | reverse complement strand
ATTCTTCTACCAATGTATCCACTGTCCCTCCTCTGAACATGTCCAAACCATCTCAATCTGTCTTGTCCAGCTTCTTTGTCTCCAAACCTTCCTGTCTTTGTTGTCCCTCTAATCACCTCATTCCTGATCCTGTCCATCCTTGTCTCTCCTAAAAAGAATCTCAGCAGCATCTTTAACTCCTGTCTCCTGTCTCTTGTCTATTCCCAGTGTCTCTAATCCATCCATCGTGGCTGGTCTCACCACCATCCCTTCACCTTAGCTGACTCTCTTCTATCACACATCAGTGACATGATATAAATTATGAAAAAATCTTAATTATGTTGCATAAAACATATGAACAATATCATGTCAAAAAAAAAAATCAGCACACAGAAAGGAAAAACGTGTTTTTGGCCAATCTCAGTTACAAAATGTGGATTTTGTGAACATGCTACTAAAGGTATATTACAGGGGTCACCAACCTGGGGCCCAGGATCACCTGGTAGCCCCATGGTCTACCTAAGGTGTCCCAGAAAACAAAACTAGTCCAAAAAGGTTCAAAAGGGTTCTATGAGCAGAGGTTACACTGACAATGATATTCTAATGTGTGTATTGTGTAATGTGTGTGATATTCTAATCATGATGGTGAGAAGAGTGGTCACTATTTTATGTCCCGGAACTTTGTTTGGTAAGTCTGCATCACACAAGTAGTTCTTGGTATTACGGAGTGTCCTGGACGCAGCCCTCAGCAGTGTTCGGCAAGTTACTTTAAAAAAGTAACTTATTACGTCACTAGTTACTGCCCTGAAAAAGTAACTAGTTACGTTACTAGTTACTAAATTATAAAAGTAACTAATAACTATTTACTTTACTTCAAAAACACATTGAAAAAAAAGTAGTGTTGTATTTTGTATCAACTATGATAATGAAATATAGTGTAATAACAATAAAAACAAAATAGATGTTTAGACATTTTGACAGACATCTTTATCGTAACCTCAACTTGACACTTGCCGTCGTCTTCCTTGTGGATGTGTCCTGCTGTACCGCATCACCTGTGTGTGTGAGACTGTTTATTTCCCTATAAGGCAAGAAGACCCGCCCAGGTCTCTTTCTGATTGGCTTAGCCTGAAACGTTAATCTATGTCAACCAATCATCTCTTCTTTTCAACGCATGGGTTCAGTTAGTGTGGACGGCCGTCTTTCACTCATGACTGACAGGCAGCAGACAGACTCCACTGACACACAGTCGTCCTCTCTCCGTGGACGGGAGAAACTGTCCATTTTGACCACAGATAGTAATGAGTAACGTCCCCCTTTACACCACAGTAACAATAACAGCGTCACTGAATGGGAAAAGTAATGTGTTACGTGTTACGTTATTAGTTACAGAGAAAAAGTGGTTTGGTTACATAACAGAGTTACAAGTATCATGCTTGACCCAACACTGGCCCTTAGTTTGGGCCGGTTGGTGACCCTTGGTTGGTGACCCTTAGATAAATACAATGGAACATATTGGAACATATTGAACTCCTAAAATCAGTGTTTTTGACACTTCATTCCTGTAGCTTTTAATGTAAGAAGTGAAGTTTGTGGTTGGTTACGAACAAGAAAACCATAGGAATTGGCTGAATATCTACTATTATGAGCTATTTGTGTTGTTATCTCCATATTTGTCCTCACAAAGTTACAAAGTTAGTGACTATATACTGTATTTATATATATATATATATATATATATAACTGTATTTATATATATCTATATATATCTATATATATATAAATGCAGTATATAGTCACTGTGGATGTAGAACCAACCTACTATCCAGACCAGTGGAGACCAAACCTTTTCTCTCGCTGCCGTAAATACAAATCACACTGATATGTTGGGCTTAATTGCACACATCATAACACAATTATCCACTTACTGTCCACCTCCATAAAAATTACATATCTGTTTTTTTTTCTAATTAATACACATAAAACTGGCAAAAGCAAATACAGTTTTGGGAAATTAATGTAGTCAAGAGTGAATAAAATAAAATGACAGTAGCTATAAAATCAAGCGGCGAGTAATCCATTCACATTACAGTGTGTCTGAAATAATCATCTCCCTCCCTGTCTCTCTGGGTCTCTCTCCCTCAGGTCCATCGACTGGTTGACAGTTGGACCTGGACTGTAAATAAGGACTCCTGCGTCTGATTAAGGAGAGGAAGCTGGTAATCAGCTCAGACTCAGCTCACCCACCCGGCGTCTCCGCGGCTCCACTTTTGTCTCTAATTGAATCCGTCCACTAACAGCCCTCCTGGGTAAAGGCCCTGTTTTCACAGCCTCCCGTCCCTCAGCGGCCCGGCAGCTTCACCATGTTGACGGATTTACACGCTGGGCGGTGGGTGGACTTTTCTTCTATATCACACACGGTGCCTTAGACTCAGCCCATAGTTGACGGTGAAGTCGTCTTGTATTGGGTCAAAGTCAAAGGAGTGAAACTGAGACTTGTCTTCTTGTCCAGGATGAGAGAGGAGATCTTAAGAGGGAACGACTGTAGAATAAAGACATGAATCGAATCAACTGTGTTACGTAACAGGCTGTTACAAATACATGTTTTTCCATTTTAATCTAGATTTTTTGATTCTAGAAAACAAACTTAGTAAGTCATACAACCCATAGCAATTAAAAGGATGGAAAAAATAAGATGTAGGAGAAGAACTGGATCAGCCCAGAAATGAAATTTTTTTTTCTCACTTTACACTTATATATTTTTTACACTTACTTTAATACTTCTTCCTTGAGAAGATGGAATTGCACACAACTGCAAACAAATACATTTGACCTCAGCAATTAACCCATCACCAAAGTGATCAGTTTTGTAGCTTTGAGCGCCCCCTGGGCAGTGAGTGGAGACAATGCTCAGTGGACCTCAGTGGTAAACCTGACAGCAAGTAGATTCAAACCAAGAACCGTCTTGAACCCAGTTCGGTTCTACTAGGCCACCACTGTTGGAGCTCATTATGTCAACCATATAAAACTAAGAAACTATAAATTTGATGAATTTACTGAGTGAAATACGTTCACTGATCAGCCTTTCTGGTCAGAAGATCATCATCAATCGTAAGACACAGAAACTGGATTATTTATTTATTTTTAGAAAGTGTCACCAGTTTTGGAATTACAACCAAACAGAAACTTTAACATTTAATCATTCATTGATTCACTTTCATCCTCTCATCCATTAACCAGGGGGCAGCAGTCTCCACAACCGCCGCCCAAATCATACTACACAATTCTGTCAGCCTGTCTGTGGGTGGTGAGCCCACTGGGAGTCATGTGGGTGGAGGCTGTGCTATAATTAGAGCAGTGGCTACCTGGCAGCTGGTGGATTTGAACCTTGTGCACCCAGGACCGCTTTTGTCACCGCTGAGCTACCGTTGATTTGTTATAGGTTTGTCCTATGAACCCAAACACACAATGTCTGGGCTTTGCCAGATCATAGAAATTGTTTTGGGAATAACAGTTGTATATTTGAAAGAAAGTCACTAGATGGCAGCATTGCAGCTAATCTTACCAATTAATATTATTAATCCAGGGATTGCAAGTAAAATTTTGGTGCCAGCAACATCATTACTGGTTTCTAATGAGAAATTAAAAAAAATTATATATTCCCAGTCCATGAGTATCGGTAACTATTGGAATAGGAAATTAAGTGTCTGAAAGATATTGGCAACAAGGAAGAATGAGTTTCTCTGCAGACATTTTGTGCAACATGTGACCCAGTAAAATAGAAGAACCAGACTAGAACCCATAAGTTGAGGGTTCAAGAGGGTCCAGAACACAGTTCTGTGAGAACACTTCACCTCAGTGGAGCCTCAGTTTAACCATGTGAACCAGAACGACCTCGGATCAAGGACACGCAGATCTGACGAATCACAGTTCTGGCTTCCTAAACAATAATTCTCTTTTAGGTCAATACGTGTATGTTATATGAGTCTGGGAGAAAAAAGGCGATAAACTGAAACTGTAGATCAGCTCAGGCCCGAAGCACAAACGCTGAGCAGTAATTCTATGTCGCTGCTGCAGTGGACGGACGTCATAAAAACGTCCATTCAAACTTCTCAAATAACTCCTGCAGCATCATCGCTGATCATCTCCATCCTCATCATCATCATTAATCACAGCAGAAACCAACTCCGAGTGTTGACATGACTTAGACACAGTGGCCGTCGTGTGGACTTTAACGATCTGCTGATAATTAACCCATTAGTAAAAATCATTACGTTATCATGATCTCATAATTAACTCACTGTAGGTTCGTTAAATGGTGACGTGAAGGAGGGGGCGTGTGTCCAACATCAGACAGTTTTTAATCATCTGATAATTGATCAGTGATCAGTGACCACTTCTGTGATTTAACTGCTGTTTGTTGAACATGATTTACAGACGAGGCCAGAAAGAAAAATCATTTTCATTCATTCATTTTCATTTTGCTGCTGGGTTCAATTCCCCGAAGAACCACATTCTACATCACCTTGTGAGTTAATTTGGAGAAATACCGGAAAGTAGATGAACTGGAATGTAAACCCTCACCCTGTCTGCCTCCTCTGAAGGTTGTGCGGTCACTCAGGGTCAGCACAGACCTCCGCCCTGTTTTTTTTTTTTTTTCCCAAGTCATTGATTTATGTGCGGCAGCCGCAGTGAAGTCCACAGGTAAGGGATATTCAACACTGCAGGGGACGATCTCACCTGTGAGTCTCGGTCTCCACCGCGCTGTAGACAAAGTCAAACATACAGACGATGGTGTTCTGTAAAAATTATTATGAGCTGCAGGTCTCCAGGTGCAGCTACAAAAACATCTACAAACTCCATGAGGAGACCTTAATGATACTGTCACATTATTTTAACTTTTTTGGACGTATTTTATTCCAGGCAAAAACAGCTGAGCGTCTTGCTCATCAAGAGATAATGATAAATGTATGTATGTCCCCCCAGGTCTAATTTACCATGACATCATTGATTTATTTTCTGTAACCCTGGGCCCAGCCTACGGCACAAAGTTAAAGTTTTACTTCTGTCATAAAATGAATAACCGGGAAGGAAGAACTTTGACTAAAATGATTTAAAACTTACAGAATTTGTCAACTGTGGTCATACT
Organism: Paraplagusia blochii; assembly: GCA_016785265.1. Classification (NCBI taxonomy): domain Eukaryota; kingdom Metazoa; phylum Chordata; class Actinopteri; order Pleuronectiformes; family Cynoglossidae; genus Paraplagusia; species Paraplagusia blochii. The sequence continues at coordinate 146,433 of JAFBJS010007454.1, read as the reverse complement.
TTTTGTCTTGTGGGACACAATAGGTTCAAAAACCTGACGAGAAGACTGCATCAGGAGAAGACAGATGGAGAATTCATGTAAAAGTAGGAAACATTAAGGTTAAGGCTGAATTTCAAAAATACATTTTTCACCTTCTACACATTTACGTGTAAAAATGTTGATAAAGTAGGAAACATCAGAGGTACATATATAATATAATATAATATAATATGTATTTATGTATGTATATATATTTACATATATGTATAAATCTCTCTCTCACTCAGGTCAAACTTTAAAAGCCAAATGGGCCACAGCAAGTCCTCGGACCATAGTTTGGCTGTAAATATTTACAATTATACAATTAATATACAAATCCATCTATATATGTATATATATGTAATTAAAATTAATGTTAGTAACTGAAAGAAATTTATAAATATATGTATATATGTATATATTAATATATACATATATACATATAATATATTTAAAATGATATATATAATTATTATTATATATATATATACTATAATTACAATTTTTCATACATATAATTATCACTTTATAATGATAAAATTAAATAAGTATTAGTCCGGCAACATTATACAGGTTATAAAGATGAACATTTTCACGCAGACTTTGGTCTTGGGGGGACCTGGGGTCTCTGTGGTCCAGACTGTGTGTGTAAGCAGGGATTTGACAGCACTGTTTATGTCCAGATGGTGTGTGTGTGTGTGTGTGTGTGTGTGTGTGTGTGTGTGTGGGTGTGTGTGTGTGTGTGTGGGTGGGTGAGAGACAGTAAGGCAGAGATAAGTGGTAAGGGATATCTAACACCTAATAGGACAGACTCACCTGAGGCCGGTGCCAGTTTTCACTTCCTGTACTTATCGACACCTGCTTCCTGTTGCAGCAGGAAGTGGCCACGCAGCACGCGGCCCTGGGTGAAACTGGAGAGAGTGTTTGCACTGCTACGCAGGGGTTGTGTCGGCAAAAAAAAATCAGCCTCCGGATAAATTATGAATGAGAGTGATGGAGGGGATAAGAAGAGGTGGAGGGGCCAGAGGAGGGGGAGGAGGGTGAGGTTGGTGACGTTATAGTGTTGTCTTCTGTTGGACTGGAACAGCTGGAGAGAGAGAGAGAGAGAGAGACTGTGGTCTTAGGTCACTTTATCCTCAGTGACATCAAATAAAGTCGGAGCAGAATTTTAGCTTTTTTTTATGTAAAATCTTCACACAGTATTTCTATAAATGAGTAGAAAGATAATGATGATTGTTTTGCGATGGACAGTCACAGTTAAAGTTTTTTGAGAAACAAGGGAGTGAAAATGTACTTCTCAGAATCTTTGTCTTTCCAGGTCAGAAGCTGCTGGAATTTCGACCTTTTCCTGGAATTCTCCCAAAATCCTCAATTGACTCTAATTGGATCAAAACCTTCACAATATTAAAAGTATTGTTGACTGGATAAATGACAATGTTACTTCAAAAAGGTTCCATAAAAAGTCCAAACCATTTGGAAAAGAAGTCAGAGCCACAATAAAATTTGATGATTTCCTCTTAACTAACCAGAGCAAATGATAGGTTACAGTACGTCGTCATTCCCAACCACTGGGTCGGGGACTGGTACCGGTCCGTACCGGCCGCAGGGAGACAACAATAAACTCCAAATGACGCAGAGTCATTGATTCAAGATTCTAACTTTTTATACCTGGTCTGGTAGCAAAAAATTATAGGCTGTGTGCACTTGAGAAATCCTTGTTTTGTGTCATGCACGGTTAACTTGGGTAGGAAGATTTTATAGGTAGGAAAATATTTCTGAACACCGGAAATGTAATTTTACATAGAGAGTAAAGGAGATGATGGACATGGAGGTCACTGTGGTTTCCACGACCTGACTGTGACGTTGTTGTTCAGACTGTCATGAACCTGGACCTCCATGACGTCCTGTTTCTACAGTATTCACACTCTGTTTTGCAAAAAGTCAGACTGTACAAAGAAGAAGCTGCAGTGGAGAAAAAAAAATCCTTCATTTGATCCATAATTGATCGTCTTTGTATGAGTGTAAAATAACAGGGAGGGTCTGATCTGGATAACAAGCGCACCTCCATGCAGCGTTGTGACTGTTGTATGTGACCGCAGGTTGGAGAGAGGCGAGCGTGAGAGAGCCCCGCTTCCATCTCTTGATGTTTTACCTCTTTTCTCCTATAATGAGTGTCAGAATGCAGGTTTTTATTTTTTTCTTCAAGCAGGATGAGAAGAAGGAGGAGGAGGTGGTGAAGAGGAAGAGGAGGAGGAGAAGGAGGTGGAGGAGGAGACAGGTTCAGAGGAAAGAAAACAAAACAACAAGAAAGCAGAAAAAGAGCAAAAGAACAAGCGTTTGTGATAAAGTGCTTACGGAGCGTTTGCAGTTAAGTTCTGCAGACGTACAGCACACGCCGCTGAGCGCTGATGTAGGGCACGGGCCCACCAGTCAGGTGGAGGTTTCTCTCATTGATTAGAGGCAGGAGCAGCAGGAGCAGCAGCAGGAGCAGAGACAGGAACACCACAGAGCTGATGAGAACGTCACAAAAGTCCCATTCACTTCGCTCTGATCTGAATAATGAAAACATAAATGAAGAAGAAAAGAAGAAGCTGAAGTCAAACTAAATTACTTCAGGCTGAGATAGAGAGAGAGAGTGGGTAGGGGGCGCAATAACTTACTTTAGTTGCACTGTGGCTAAGAGGCACTGTTAACACTGTAATGAACATGAAACAAAAAACTAGATAATTGTTAAAACTTAATCTAACGAAAAGTTATTCACTAAGATGAATAAGAAGTGACTCAATCTGCCAAAATGTTTGGAAAAAAAAGTGATTAAAATTATCTTTTATTTTCATTTAATGTTGACAGAATTATTCCAAAAAAAAAACTTTGATAAAATCAACACAGCTGTTGACCTACACACTTCTTCTTCTCCTTCCAGCTTGTCTCTTTTTTGCAGGTGTTTCCACAGCGAGTCAACCTTCTCCATCTCTCATCGTCCTCTGCATCTTCTACTCTGACTCCAACTAACTCCATCTCTCACTGAATCCATCAATCTCATCTTTGTCTCCTACCTGTCCCTCCTCTGTACATGTCCAAACAAACACAAATAAGAAATCTTTTCAATCCCATTTTGAATCTTATTGGATCCCAATGATTTGGGGAAAATCAGCACCACGGTCAGCTCCACTCTCCTCGCTTTCTGTTGCTTTGGAAAAATGTGTTTTTTCTCTGTGAGACTAAATCCAAATAATGAATAAAACCAGCAGATCTTGGTGTGAAAATGTACACAAAAACAAAAAAACTCAAATTTATACAAATACCACAATCAATGTCCACAATCACAAACTGTCTGTCTTTCAAGGAGAACCCAGGAGACAGATATTGGAAATTTTCACTGCACTCAAAGGTTTCTACAACAGAACTCCATCAGACCTGTTGTTCTCATAGGTTTTTCTGTATATTTTACCTCTTCTGTGGCTTCAGTGATACTGAGCAGTACTACTGGTACTGCAGTACTGAGTTAATTTGTTTTTCTTCTCTTCTCACTTTCACAAAGACAAAACAAATTTGAAACAAAAGCCTAATGGTTTGTTCTGCTGCAGGAGTTTGTCTGCTTTAAAGCAGTGACTGGTTATTAATAAAACAGCAGCTGTCACAGTGTAAACAGGACAACAGTGAGGAGACTAACGTGGTGACAGCACCAGGCTCCATCATCAACCACAGACGTACAGTCATTAACCCGCCAGAAGGAATCCTGTGGTGACTCCGAACAGAGGAGACGATGCCTCGGGTCTCCTTCATCTCCTCCTCCTCCTCCTCCTCCTTCGTCTGTCTGTCTGTTCTCTCAGACTGGAGGAGAAGCCGTTGTATGATGAGCTCCGACTGCGAGCGCAGCTGGTTTTTCAGGAGGCCACTCTGTTGTGACAAGTGCTGTCCTGTCCCCGCGTGGCCCAGTCCCCACGGCGACGGCGAGTTTGTGGCAACTGGTCGTCGCTGTGGTGACAGGGACGTCGCCGTCGTTGGACCAGGACAATAAACCCAAACAAAACCTCAGGCTGTGGTAAAAAAATTAAATAAATAAAAATGTTAAAGCTATTGGTCTGTAGGTGAGAAGGTGAGAAAGTGCAGCTCAATGTTGTTTCTCTACTGGTTGTTTATTCTCTATCTGGTCTTTCTATTTTTTCAGAGAGAAATATTAAGAAATATTCATTAAGAAATAAAAAGTAAATGTATTTCTGACTGTCATGAGAAAATATTGTTGTTTTATAACCGTATTATATCTTAAGTTATATTATTTTTATTTTTGTCCCTTTTTTTCAGGGTTTCCACAGCAAGTCAACAATTTCCATCTCCCTCTGTCCTCTGTGTCCTCACCTCAAACTCCAACTACCTCCATCTCCTCCCTCACTGCATCCATCAATCTCCTCTTTGTCTCCTACCTGGTAGCTCCATCTCTAGGATCATTCTTCTACCAATGTCTCCACTGTCCCTCCTCTGAACATGTCCAAACCATCTCAATCTGTCTTCTCTAGCTTCTCTTTTTCCAAACCTTCCTGTCTGTGTTGTCCCTCTAATGTCCTCATTCCTGATCCTGTCCATCCTTGTCTCTCTGAAAGAGAATCTCAGCAGCATCTTTAACTCCTCCACCTCCAGTTCTGTCTCCTGTCTTCTGTCTATTCCTATTGTCTCTAATCCAAACTGTTTTTAATATCAATATCAGAGAAAAAAATAACAGAAAAAAATGAGCAAATGAAAACATGTGGGGAATTTTAATGTCAGCTCACTGAGCGTTGGTGACAATAAAGGAAATGGAAATAAGAATTATGTCACTGATTCAAACAAAAACGAAGTAAAAAAAACTAAACCTTCTGCTGCGTCTGCACATCCACTCACTACACGGTGAATCTGCCGACTTGTGAAAAGCCGTGTTGTCAACTTGAATGTTGAGTCAAACATATTTAGTACAGTCATTGTTTCTCCACAGAAACACAAAGCTGAGCTTCTATTTACTCTGCATTGTCCCGTGAACGCACACAAACGCACACAAACGGCTGGAAACAGTCGTCCAGCCGTTACAACAACCATTTAGCAGATATTTCCAACAGAATAGAAGGAAGCTGTAAATTCAGCCTGATTGAGCACCGAATAAAATAAAAAAAGTGTCACCATAGCGGTGGTGGACCACCATTAGATAACTGCAGAATAAAACCCTAAGTGCCATAATCACCGCTGTGCAATTAAATATGAAATGAAAATGTCAGAGGAATAGTCATAACTGCTGTCCCATATCAGCATCACCAGGCCACAGCAGTAAACCTCATGTTTGTTTGCTCCTCTCCTTTTTACTGGTGTGTTTTTACGGTCAGGACTCAATCATATACAGTATCTTAACGACGGCGGTAATTAGACGGCCGGGCTGAGGGGCCGTTTCAGACACGAGAAATTGAACGTCAGGGGGAGGGAGGAGGCGCAGGGGGGAGTGGTTGGAGATGGTTGGAGGTTTCCGAGAGAAAAGGAGAAAAAGTGAGCGAGGAGGTCCATTGATCTGCAGGTCATAAACAGCTCGGGGTCAGAGTCACGAGTTTCTCAGCGCGTCGGTTAATGCAATTAGTCTGGTTTTGCTCTGAGACTTCATAAGCGAATAAACAGCCCCTCTGGTCCTGTATTAACACACCGGGGGACATCGCTAATAAATAATGCACCCAGGTGTGTGTGTGTGTGTGTGTGTGTTTGCATGTGTGCAGACTCTGAAGACTCAACCAGGCGTGTTAGCTTCTCTTTTCCAAATTCTCTGTTTATGGACATAAACGATTACGATACAAAGTTAAAAACTAGAATAATATCTTCTATCTTCTTCTTTTTTTCTCTGTTCCTTTCAGCTTGTCCCTTTTTCAGCACTTTCCACAGCGAGTCAAATATTTCCATCTCCCCCTGTCCTCTGTATCTTCAACTCTAACTCCAACCACCTCCATGTCCTCCCTCACATCCATCAATCTCCTCTTTGTCTCCTACCTGGTAGCTCCATCTCTAGGATCATTCTTCTACCAATGTGTCCACTGTCCCTCCTCTGAACATGTCCAAACCAT
>JAFBJS010007454.1:125376-139497 GCA_016785265.1 Paraplagusia blochii | reverse complement strand
ATGTTCACCTTATATTCCTTGTAAATATCCTCCTTCTTTTTTCAGCTTGTCCTTTTCTCAGGGGTTGCTACAGCGAATCAACACTTTCCATCTCCCCCTGTCCTCTGTATCTCCAACTCTAACTCCAACTACCTCCATGTCCTCCCTCACATCCATCAATCTCCTCTTTGTCTCCTACCTGGTAGCTCCATCTCTAGGATCATTCTTCTGCCAATGTATCCACTGTCCCTCCTCTGAATGTGTCCAAACCATCTCAATCTGTTTTCTGTAGCTTTTTCTCCAAACCTTCCTGTCTGTGTTGTCCCTCTAATCACCTCTTGATCCTGTCCATCATAGTCACCCCTAAAGTACAAAATCATGTAAAAATAGTAGATAAAATAACATCTAAAATAGATATTAAAATTAAATTATAACAGAATTACTAAGTTTACAGGTTCTTTACTTTGTCATAACATAAAATTTGCCTCCAAAAATTCCTCAAAGAAGGAATTCCCTGAAATGGAAACTGCTCCTAAAGGAAAGTTTTGCAAATCTGAATCAAGATCTTTGCAGATGATTCTGTGATTTATGATGGAGGAATACTGGTAAACATGCAGAGGAGAACATGGAATGAACTGAAGAGAAGAGACAAGAAACGTTAAAGATGGACTTGAACGGGAGAGACAGTATTTTTTTGTGTTGTTGACATCTCACCATCATCACAGATACTTCCTGTCGTCTCCTGGTCCTGCAGTTTCATTAAAAGTACTTCATATTTCTCTGTTGTATTTTTGAATAACTTTATACTTATACTTATGTGTACAGTACAGTGAGTCCCTGTGGTTCCAGCCTCCCTATTCATGCATGTGTGACTGTAATAGTAGGAGGTGAATTAAAAGTCCATTGACTATGTGGCAGCACATGCTATATATTAGGTCCCCCTGCTGCAGGCCTGCCAGCAGCTGCAGCCAGAGGACCTATACATCTTACGCAGTAGCTTCCCTCCCTGCCCTCCTTCCCTCAATAAAACCACAGCCCCCACCCTCAGCCACTACTTTCCACTCCACCTAACCATGGACCCCTCCTCTCTGTGCACATAATCAAATTAATTAACGTTGCTAAGATCCTACACTCATTAATCTATCCACAGTGGTCAGCAAAAAAAGCAGGCAGGGAACCAGTCCATGCAGCAGCTTCTCAAGTCAAACTTAGCTGGAGATGTTTGTTTCAACAACTCGGTTGCTTTTGAGTTTTGTGCATTTGTAGCGTTGACTTAAAGGCTTCCATATCTGCAGACTAGCAGCGTTGCAGGTGGAGCATTGACAACTGCATTGCAGAGTTTTGCCTTGACCCACATTTGTTCAGTGCCGGTGTGTAGCGTTTGCTTTGTGGCTGTAAAGGTTGATGTTCGACTCTATGCCGATGATCTATGACGTGTCCTTTAACTTTGAGATCAAATGAATACATTTCGTCAACCTTTTTGTTTCGCTTAGCGTCTCCAAACCACAGATGTTCTATTTGACTCTCTTTTGTCCTTCTTCCATTCTTGTAAATATCTTCTCTTCAATCTTCCTCACAAATACATCTATAAACTTCAGTTGCTTGCACCATGATCACATTTTCTGCTGCCACTCCACCGGCTCACAGTTAAGTTGCATGTTGAATTTAATCCCCCGCCTCTAACATCAGGACTGTCCACCATCTCGTCTTCCCATGATGGGTTTGTCACTTTTGTTGTCACTGCACAGTGTCCTTGAGTGCATGTCTCCTAATGGCACCAGGGATGGGGGGACGTGACCCCCTCAGATTCCTTTTGACCCCGGTCCATGCCTGTCCAACCCTTAAACTGTCCCTACAAAGAGGAGTAATCTTCCATTTGTCACATGTTAGTGTGCCTCAACTAATGGTGCGTTCAAATTGAACCAGGAATGTCAGAATTTCCAGGCTTTGAGTAAGAATCTAATCAGAACCCACCACCCAGGGGGAGTCAATCAGTCTGCTCCACCCACAGTCCAGGAATCCCATCTGGAGGGTGTTTGGTTGTGTGAAACATGTATTTTTACCATTATTATTAACATTATTATTTATAATCTGCTCCCAAATTAGGGAGATAAGATTCTGGAGACATAAGTTGTAGCAGAAATGTCAAACATCCCTGCACTTATTTACCTTCGTCAGTTCCCAGAAGATTGGATGAAACAAGAAACATCAGCACACGGTTTGTTCTTCACCTTCAAATGGACTAAAGTCAGAGACAACAGCTCAGTGTCTCCACTGATGCAGACCACAAGTAGGTATTGACCAATAGGAAAGAGCTACAAGTTCCTGCAGACATGGTTCACCTGTGAATCCAACAACAAGGGTAAATTAGCAATCACCAGTGACCATCAACAAGTAGTGGCTACAAATAACCAATACAACCCCGGGATGGACCACTGGGCCAACGTAGTAGTATGCAGGTGTCAAAGTCAGGCCCGGGGGCCAAATCTGGCCCTCAGTTTAAATTATTTTCGGCCCACAAGATAAAATGAAATGTGTACTGTAGTTAGCCAACCAGTATGTAAACCATACATACTGTCAGAAATTGTGCATATTTTTTATTGTTGCACATTTTTTTCTATAAAGAAAGATTTGCATTGAAAATTTTCTGAAAAGACAAATAAGAAACAAATACCAATGATGCGTGAAATTTTTTCTATTACAATTTCTCATGTGTTGATATTAATAAGCTTTGGCTGTTGCAGATTCAATGTATCCACATGAAAAAACACTATTTCTAAGTGTGTGACGATTCACTCACATTACGATCTGATTCATATCTCGATTCACAGGCTACGATCGATTCAGAAACAATTTCTAAAAAAATATTAAACGATAAATCCAATTCGATCCGATTCGGTTCAGTTCGATCCAAACCGATCCAAAACGATCAATTTGCACACCCCTAATATATATAGTGTATATTAGGGGTGTGACGATTCACTCACATAACGATACGATTCATATCTTGATTCACAGGCTACGATCCGATTCAGGTATGATTCAGAAAAAATATTAAACGATTGATCCAGTTCGATCCAAAACAATTCATTTGCACACCCCCAACTATTTCATATCCAGAGAGAAGAGAAAACATGCATGTTTATAGTTAATTTCTCAATATATATTGAGGTTTTCCCCTGACTTTATGTGAGTTTTCAATTCTGTGCTGCTGACAATGAAATTTTAAGATTAAGGAACAAGAATTTGCTGTTTCTGTTTCTGTTCTTATCTTATTTTACTGTGTATATTGTTTTTTTTTTTGCTTGCTCAAATTTTATCTATATTTTACGTGCTTGTATCTTCTACCATTTATCGTACTTGGATGTAAACTTTCACAGTCGTGAGTGACCGCACCTTCATTTCACTGTGATTACCTGCAATTTCATGTGACAAATAAAGCTTCTTGATTCTTCTTGGATTTACAAACCACCAAAAAGACAAAGAATAATATCATGTAAAGCAAAGGTTTTCAACCCTTTAGAACTTCTTCATTCCTGTGCAGCAGACATCGTCCCAAAAACCATCTTGACTCTGACCGCGGTCACTCACCACTGATATGAATCCATGACACTTTTCTCTCCAACCTTCTCAGTGTGAAACCAAGTGATAAAATACCTCTCATTGCCCCCTGCGTCTCACCACTCTGCTCCAGCTGTGGAGTTTATTTCGGAGCACGACTCCATCTCACCTTTTAGATTAATTAATTAATATATGATACTGTGAGGATGTTGCAGCTGTACCTGCTAATGAATTCATTTGGGTGAGCTGTAGGAGATTGATTAATTCATGAAAGAAAGCTGATGCCATTAGCTGCGGGGCTCTCTAGTGGCCAAATCCCACCTTTTTCCCCCATAACACTTGGAAAAATACAGTATGAGCCCTTCTTCAGACGAGTTCTTGGGAGGAACATCTCAGAGATTTCTCAGCAGACGTTCCTTCACAAAAGAGATCTCAGATCCGACGAGAGTCAGGAAAGAACAGAGTGGAACTGGTGGAAACTACTGGGTGAGAACAGAGTGAAAACGTTCTGGATGAGAACAGGAAGTCCAGAACCAACGGCTACACCTGGGTTTACGAAAGATCAGGAGAAACATCAGCACAGAAGGTTGACGGTTGGTTCAAAGTTGGAAATCTGAAGCAGATAAAAGAGAAAGTTTAATTTCTGTCTTATTGTACAGACTGGAACCTTGAGCTTTGCAGACCTAAGGCCGCTTCCTTATCCACTAGGCCACCACTGCCACCCCTTAACACAGTTAAGTTTTATTTAATTTAATTTAATTTAATTTAATTTTTAAGTAATATCATATGGTTGTTAAGAAGAAATAATAATAATTAAAAAAAAAATTCTCCCCCATTTCCTACGGCTGTATTTTCCCCACCTCCACCTGGTTCTCCTCCTCCTGCTCCTTGGAGATTCCACCTGACACTGAAGAAAACTGACTTATTAATTAGAACTTCAGAGACTTAACTGGTATATTCTTGTTGAGCTCCTCCTAACACTCCCGTTTGTCTCCTCTGTCGATCAAAGGTCCCCAGCTGGGCTGTTGGTTCAAAACTATATGCAGAATGATCAGGGGACGAAGACGAAGACAAAGGTGAGGAGATACAGATGGTGAAGACACACAATGACAGATCCTGGAGTTGTTCCCGACCTGCGTCATGATGGAGGCTCAGCTGAGGAGGAGCTCGGCCGCTCTGATCCTGCTCCTCTCATCTCTAACAAGGAGAAGATCTGAAGAGATTTCCTTTCCAGGTTTGGGGGAGAAATCTTCTTTCATCCGTTCACTTCTCTCATTTATCTCCCCTCTCCTCAGGAGAGCGCCTTCAATCCACGCACCCCCGCCCCCACCCTCCAAAGCCTGTGAGGTGGAGGAAACATTGTTTGTGAGCTTCAGCAGATACACATGGATCCAAACTGAAGAGAGGAGAAACATCACAGGTCACTGGGCTGTAGATTACAGTTACAAACATTAATGAGTTTGGATTCACGTTATTATAGTTATTATATTAAAACTAGGAATAACTGATTAACTATAACCTCACGTTGTCCAAACACTAACTTTCCAACTTATCAAACATATAAACAGCTGTTTGTTCCCTAAACTATATGAAGATAAACTTCTCAAGATCTTATTTGCAATTTCTGCAAGTTTGACAAAACCCTGGCCACGTGTTGACAGATTTACATCATCAGAGGACAAACTCATGAGGATCTTCCTGTGGTGGCCTAGTGGTTAAGGAACTGACCAGGGTCTGAAGGGTTCCAGGTTCAAATCCACCAACTGCCAGGTTACCACTGAGCATGGCATCGTCCCCACACACTGCTCCCTGGACGCTCCAGGCTGAACACTGTTTACTCACTACGGTGATGGGTTAAATGCAGAGGCATAATTCCCTGAAGGATACTCCTGAGAGATTAATAAAGTTCTAAAAAATTAAGAGTACATGACTTTTACATCCATACACATGTATCTTAGTCCACAGAAACGCTCTGCTTCTAACGCAGCTCCTGTGTCCAAGTTATGGATCAGCTGTGGCCCACCAGTCCAAAAATCCAGGACAGATGTGTATAAGAGACAGGGACTGAAGAAGCACGGACCAAAGAACCCGACAACTGAATGACAAGGGGACCAGAAGACCAGAGAACTAGATGTCTAAAGGACCAGGAAGTCTGCAAACCAGAGAAATAAAAGAAGAGAGGACTAAAGGACCTGTCTCTTATACACATCTTGAGCTTCAGCAGATACACATGGATCCAAACTGAAGAGAGGAGAAACATCACAGGTCACTGGGCTGTAGATTACAGTTACAAACATTAATGAGTTTGGATTCACGTTATTATAGTTATTATATTAAAACTAGGAATAACTGATTAACTATAACCTCACGTTGTCCAAACACTAACTTTCCAACTTATCAAACATATAAACAGCTGTTTGTTCCCTAAACTATATGAAGATAAACTTCTCAAGATCTTATTTGCAATTTCTGCAAGTTTGACAAAACCCTGGCCACGTGTTGACAGATTTACATCATCAGAGGACAAACTCATGAGGATCTTCCTGTGGTGGCCTAGTGGTTAAGGAACTGACCGGGATCTGAAGGGTTCCAGGTTCAAATCCACCAACTGCCCGGTTACCACTGAGCATGGCATCGTCCCCACACACCGCTCCCTGGACGCTCCAGGCTGAACACTGTTCACTGTGGTGATGGGTTAAATGCAGAGGTGACGGTTGGTTGTGTGCAGTGGACTGGATCACAACGTCACAAAGAGAAGGAGTTTGATTTCCTTCCTTCCAGATATTAAATAACCATACTTATCTTCTTCTTTTTCTTTGACCTTGTCCCTTTTTTTCGGGGGTTGCCACAGCAACAACATTTTTCATCTCCCCCTGTCCTCTGTGTCCTCAACACCAATGTCCTCCTCCTCTGAACATGTCCAAACCATCTCCATCTGTCTTCTCTATCTTTTTCTCCAAACCTTCCTGTCTGTGTTGTCCCTCTGATCACCTCCTTCCGGATCCTGTCCATCCTTGTCTCTCCTAAATACTAATATTGGCTGATATTACTGATTAACTTAAACTAGAACCTCATTAGATGTTTGGTTGAAGTTTCTCCTGAAGGGACCTGGTTAATGTTTTCTGCAGAACACAACTAGAAACCATGAATGTGGATAAGATCTGATAAAAACAACTTCAATCTTCCTCCTGTGTTTGAACTACGTCTAGGTTGTTGATCTCCTCCAAAACTAAATGTAATCGATCCTGTTCTGGAGGATTCTGAGGTTTCCAGGTGACTGAGGTCATCTTCTCACCTTTTTTTGTGTCTAGGGCCAGTAGGTCACCAGGGACCAGTAACATCTTTAGTGACAGCCAATCATAGATGGTAATAAAGGTGGAAAGATGTTTTATTTTGATAATTTGCAAATTGCAGAGGCCTGTGATCCAACAGACTAATAAGGGTCTAGACACCAGGAGTTGGAGACCCCTGGTCTGAAGAATCAAATAAAAGTCAAGACAACCTCCACAATGTCCACAGTCAGTTCATAGTTGGAGGAGTTTGATGACAACCTTTGTCTCCACGTCTTCTCCATCATCATTTTTGACTCATTTCCAGCCAGTGTGACGACCGATCACTGTGGCTGGACTGGGGGGGGTTTCTTCTTCTACTATGGCGTTATGGGGGAGGTTGATGTTAGGATGAAGCCCTCTTTACCAGCAGACAGCTTTGTCTCCTCACCCCTCTCCCCCATCTCCTCCTCAGCCCCCCGGAGAGGCAGCAGAGTCATTTGCTCAGCCTTATGATGTCGTCACGGTGAGTTAGTGCCGAGACCTTCGCGCCAATCCAGCCCTCCCCGCGCTTTCTCCACAATCCTCCACCGTCCCCCTGCTGCTTGATGACCCCCACCCAGCCCACCTCCCCTCATGCCTCTGTCTTCTTCTCCCCTCATCCCTCAGTGGTCAGTGCAGGGAGGAAGAGCTGCTGACGCAGGCCAGCAGAGGTAACAAGCTTACCTGAGGATAATCTCCTAAGAGAAATTTCAAGGGAGGAAATCAGAGAGGGAGTGAAGGGGGGAGACGGAGAACAAGGCAGAGGGTGGAGGCAGGAAGATGGAAGGATGGATGGAAAGAAACTTAGCCAAGTTTAGAGCCCCTGACTTGCTTCGCCAAGCACTTCCTACGTTCTGGGCCAACTTCCTGTCTGTGGCCAGATGCTGCTGAGCTGAGAACAATGCAACCTGTGCAGGAGAGAAGAAGAAGAAGAAGAAGAAGAAGAAGAGAAAGAATAAATGTCAGCATCATCTGAACACAACCATAGACTGACTGATTCAAACATTGATCACTGTGAGGCTGGAACAACTACAAATTAAGACGCAGGTGATGAAGTCAAAGACAAAAAGAGGAAGATGTTTCATGGAGGAGGGAAGATCTGCAGGTTGGTTCAGATGAAGGAGGCAACACGGAAGTAGGAATTTTTTTTTTGTTTCTTCTCACCATCAACACCTGGAATGAAAAGAAATGTGATCAGTTGTTTACTGTCCTCTTAGTGAGACACTGAGAAACGTCCTCTTAATTTGGTTCCCCTGGTACTGGTGCCAGTGTGGAATGGGTCACTGGGAAGCACTGCTGGAATAGAACCAGTGCTTGCACCAAAAGCCCCCTGTGATGGAGGATTGAAGAAAAAGTCCTCCTAAGGAGACTGGTGGACCAGAGGTTTGAAGGACCAGGGGACCATAGAGTCAGAGGCCAGGGGACCATAAAGTCAGGGCAAAAGAATCGGGGAACCAGTGGACCAGGGAACAAAAGAACAAGGGGACTGAAGGACCAGTTGACTATAGGACTGGAGAAACAGACAACCGGCACACAAATTACCAGACAACTGAAGTACCAGTGGACCACAGGGCTAAAAGGCCAGGTGGACTGAAGGAGCAGGGGACAAGGGGACCACAGGACTGAAGAAGCACGGACCAAAGAACCCGACAACTGAATGACAAGGGGACCAGAAGACCAGAGAACTAGATGTCTAAAGGACCAGGAAGTCTGCAAACCAGAGAAATAAAAGAAGAGAGGACTAAAGGACCAGTGGACTAGGGGACTGATGACCAGTGGACCAGAGAACAAAAGAACTGAAGGAACGGGGACAAAGGAACCAGCCCACAAATTACCAGACAAGCACCAGTGGACCACAGGGCTAAAGGGCCAGAGAACCACTGGACCAGAGAACTAAAGAACCAGTGGACTGAAGGAGCAGGGAACAAGGGGACCACAGGACTGAAGAACCAGCAAATAACTAAACAACTGGATGACGACCAGAGACCTAAATGGCTAGAGGACCTGGGAAATATGTGGACCAGAGAAACAAAAACCAAGAGGACCAAAGGACCAGTGGACTAGAGGACTGATGACTAGTGGACCAGGAAACTAAAGAACAAGGGGACTGAAAGACTAATTGAGTGTAGAACTGGAGAAACAGGCAACAAGCGCACACAGTAACAGACAACTGAAGGACCAGGGGAACCAGGAGAACCAGTTGACCAAAGAAGCAGAGTAGTGAAAGGCCTGAAGGTTGGCCTGGTCCTCCTGAATGTTGACCAGAGGACCAGGGGACCAATAACCTGTGTTAAAGAGATGAAAAACTCCAACCAGTGGAGCGCGTGTGTGTCTGTGTGTGTGTGTGTGTGTGTGTGTGTGTGTGTGTGTGTGTCCCCTCTCTTTTAATCAAGCCTAACTTTAATGAACTGTCCTTGTGCATCACTTTCATTAGCACATTTGCTCAATCAATAGTCACAGTGTATTCAAGCAGTTCAATGAAAAGACTAAGGTGGACGCATGGGTTGGAGACAAGTCTGTCTCTGTCTCCTTGTGTGTGTGTTTGAATGTCTTTGTGTGTGTCTTTTCACCGTGACCAATCAGGCATGTTTTTAAATGTGACTTTGAGGATGTGTGTGTGTGTGTGTGTGTGTGTGTGTGTGTGTTTGCGTCCGTCCTAAACCTTGACTGTTCACTCAGATGGCTCCACAATTAACTTTGTCATTCCTGCTCGGCCGCGGCCGTCGATAGCCATATCCGTCAGTCAATCTCCATTGGTCCTAACTTTCCTTCCCATCATGCATCAGCACGGGTCGCAGAATGCACTGATTAGCCCTCTGACCATTTAATTAATTAGGCTCGGCACTTAATTATGACAAACTGCATTACTGCGGCTCAGGCAGGTTATGTTCGGTAACAATTTGATTTGAGTGAAAATGGGGAGCACGGCTGGAGGAGGGGGGGTTTATTGAGCGGAAAGAGACATATGATGAGATTAACAATAATCAGAGCAGCGGGAATAGCCCATGACCAGGGGGGAGGAGGGTAAGGCAGGGAGGGGGGAGAGTGAAAGGCTGAGATGGATCAAATTAGGTTTTTCTCTTCTCATTAGGATCTTCAGGGCTGGGTGATAGTGAATGGGTGTGTTTGTTTTCCTGTGATTTCATCTGCTCAGTGTCGCTGTATATTTTTATTAAAACTGAGATCATTCTTTAATCTACTTCCTGTCTCCTTGTTCTTTATTGTCATTTATTGAACGTAAACTCTCTGTGTGTTCAGAGAGTTTGGGAACTTCCCTTTAAAAATTAAACATTTTCAATCCAGGTTTAATCCAAGAAGTTGGAGAAGTTTGTTTCCTTCAATGAACATCAAAAACTTCACATTTTATTTTCTTTAGTAGAAGAATTCTTAATATGTGCAATTTCCCAGTGAGGATTAAAACTCATCCATCTGTCTTTGTCCACTTACTGCGTCACGGAGGCAGCAGTCTCCAAGAACACCACCCAAATCACACTGCTGCTCCATATCAGCCTCTCATGAACCTTCCTTCCTCCAGAGTTCCAACCACCCAGGTGAACCACCACAACAACCTTGACTCTGGGCCTAAACATCATGAGGACAGATATTTATACCACGTTGTTACAATAATACCAGCCAACTCATATTGTTGGACATTCATCTTTATATGTTTGTCCATTGCCGGGTTGCAGGGACAGCAGTCTCCAGGACAAATCACACTGCACCATACACTGAGCCTGTCTATGGGTGGTGCGTCCACTGGAAGTTTATTAACGGACATCCCTGGTCCTAACGAATGAAATCATAGGAGCAAGTTACTTTAAAAAAGTAACTTATTACTTTACCAGTTACAGCTCTGTAAATGTAACTAGTTACGATACTAGTTACTAAATTATAAAAGTAACTAATAACTAGTTATTTTACTTAACTTTAAAAATTAAAAAGCAACTATCCTCATGAAATGTAGGGGAACAATAAAAACAAAATAGATGTTCAGACTTTTTGACAGACATCTTTATTGTAACCTCAACTTGACGCTTCGTCGTTGTCGACAAGGCAAGAAGACCCGCCCAGGTCTCTTTCTGATTGGCTTAGCCTGAAATGTTAACCTATGTCAACCAATCATCGCTCTTTTTCAACGCATCGGTTCAGTTAGTGTGGACGACCGTCTTTCACTCATGACTGTGAGAGTTACCACACATGAACCGTCCACTTGGACCACAGTTAATAACGAGTAACAAGCCCCTTTACACCACATTAACAATAACGGCGTTACTGAATGGGAAAAGTAACGGGTTACGTTGTTAGTTACAGAGAAAAGTAGTTTTGTTCCGTAACGTTGTTACAAGTACCATGTTAGTCCTAACACTGCATATAATGTCAGTGAATTTACTTTACAATCCTGTTTAGGACAGAATTTCCATGTCTGTTATTATGAAGAGTCTGTGGTTGTAACAGACGTCCGACTGGGAATATGATCCTGTTCTACAGACTGGTTAAAGGAGAAGACTTAACGGGATCAAGTCCGTTCCAGAGCAGCACCAGGTCCTGGTTCTGTGTACTTTTCTGCCAGACTACAATATGATAATGTCCGTGTACAAGGCACAGAGTGGGTTTGGGAAAATGATGCATTAGGATAAATGAGGCCATAGCATAGGCATGAAGGAGGGGAGGGGTCCAGGAAAGACACCGTGACGTCGGTCTCACTGAGTGTCTCCTCAACCCAGCTTCTCTACATCACAGGACTGGTGACAAAAAGTGAGAGGTTTGCCTGTAGGGGGGGATAAAGGAGGACAGGAAAGAAGGGAGGAGGGGGATAAAAAGATTCTTTGTCGTATCCTTCCCTTCCCCAGTTGCTCACGTCTTGACTCTAAAGCTGTGGTTCATAAACTTTTTTAGGACACAAGGTCTCAACAGTTATTTCTTTAAATCGCCAATGGATATTAAATGTTCATAAAACTGCTGCCTTTATTTAATAAATTATATGTAACACCTGGGTGCCCCCTAGAGGAGGAAGTCACCCACAAAGATATCAGTGACAACATCCCAGAAAATATCAATCTAACAAAACATTATAACCAACAATTAATAGTTTTATTTCTCTGGACTCCAGTAAATAAATGTTGACATCACTGACTGAAGAATTATTCATATTTAATTCAACGTTTTTGTTTTTTTTCACTCAGCTCTTGTGCTGTAACTAAAACACCTGCAGATGAATAGAGACATTAAACCCT
Source organism: Paraplagusia blochii (assembly GCA_016785265.1). Lineage (NCBI taxonomy): Eukaryota > Metazoa > Chordata > Actinopteri > Pleuronectiformes > Cynoglossidae > Paraplagusia > Paraplagusia blochii. The sequence goes on along the minus strand of JAFBJS010007454.1, from coordinate 127,412 downwards.
CTCTGGGTGTCACTATGGTAATCAGCAACAAACGATCAATCCCATTGGACACGCTGATGCTCACGCTAACGCTTCATGTCCCATCATTGACCGAATCGCTTCACACAAACACATGGTCCTCAGGTCCCTGCAGACGTCCACCGGGACGGTGTGTTTGGAAACATGGGATAATAATATTATAAATTATAACTCCAAACAAACAACCTGGTTTTAAGACAATTAACAACAAAACCACTGGTCTCCGAGACCTGGACCAGTAGCATCTGGTCAATGGTTGGAACCATGGGACTACTAAGAGTCACTGATATAGAGCTAGAGTTAAGGGAAGACAAATATTTGTTTCATACCCAATATGTCCATATTGCCCAACCGTGCATGAGTATGTATTTAATTACATAAGCTGAAACACTGACACCTAGTGACTTTGACTTGAATATACAGCTGTTTATCCCCAAAATAATTTTCATTTGGTGAAATCAAGGCCTCATGTTATCGGGTTCTTCATTGTCAGAAAATATATATATACTGTATATAATTTAAATTTCGCAAAAATCATTATATGGCTGCTATGATCAAACATCTCTATATTTTTTTTCTATGGTTTAGACATGAACATATACATATAAGTTGATGTCTTTTAAGTTTAAGTTCATTTGTCTAAACAAGTAATGAAATATGTATCTTTAAGTGCTTTATTTGCAGGAAAATTAATAATATTGTCAAATTTACTTCCAAGATATTTTTTGGCTAATTTCACCAAAGACACAAATTCATATTTATAATAATTTTCCCCCAGATCTGTTTTTTAAGTGGAATTAAAAGTTCTTTTCAGATGTAGTGATGTCATCCACTCTTCCTGTCTCCACCAATCACAGCCGTCACTCACAGACAGACTAATACAGCCATCGGTACAGTCCACTGATGTGTTCAGTGTGAGTGTCATTTGTGAGGCTTCATGTGGTGCAAACTAATCTCCCCCCACGACCCCCGCCCCCACTCCACCCTCCATCCTCAACATGGTAGCCCCGCCCCCTCTCCTCTCACTGTGTTTGTGGTTCCCTGAGGCCCTGAGTTCAGAAACGTCCTCCGTGCTGTTAATTGGCCCCTGATGTCACCGCGGTGACTCAGGTAGACGGAAATACAAAATCATACAAATACAGGATCACAGCCAGAGAGAAAGAGACATAGAGAGAGTTGTAAGTCGGGGGTGGAGAGGGTGGAGGACAAACCTCCATTGACAGTTGGTGTAGATCAGTTGTGATTCACTGCAGGTGGAAAGATCAGCCTTCGTGTAGATGTGGTGTGGATCCAACTCACGCTGAAAATAAAACCATAAGGAAATCACATTAGAAACATCACCATATCATGGACCCACAGTTGTTGAAACATGAAAATGTTGTCTGTGATTCTGTGGAAACAGAATTCCAGCCAGAAAATGAGAGATTAAATCAACAGTGTCAAACTGAAATCCTCAGTGGGACAAAATTAAAAACAGGGACAAAGTGAAAAATTTAGCTCAGTTTTACAGTTTCCCTTCTGTACAGATCTACAAATACAAAACTAATGATTTAATCTACTTTATTATCATGAGTGGTTAGGATACCTGCCTTAAGAACAGGGTCCTTGGTTCAATTCCCAGAGGAAACACAAGCTCGGTGTGTGTCAGGGTTAGGCTGTTAAAACAGATGCTGTTGTTGAGACAATGTCTTTCCAAATTGGAATCTACTTCAAAATAATTATGGGGAAAACAACTTCATACTGAAGTGAAAGACAGAAGATGGCAACGTCTTTAATTAATCTCAGACATATGAAGTGTTTGCACACATTAATAAATATTATTTATGACTTGATAAAAATTATATTGGAAATTAAGTGGTTTTGAAATATGGCTTGGAGACACTAGGAATAGACAGAAGACAGGAGACAGAATTGGAGGTGGAGGAGTTAAAGATGCTGAGGTTCTCTTTAGGAGAGACAAGGATGGACAGGATCAGGAATGAGGTGATTAGAGGGACAACACAGACAGGAAGGTTTGG
>JAFBJS010007454.1:103680-125353 GCA_016785265.1 Paraplagusia blochii | reverse complement strand
TCAGAGGAGGGACAGTGGAGACATTGGTAGAAGAATGATCCTAGAGATGGAGCTACCAGGTAGGAGACAAAGAGGAGATTGATGGATGCAGTGAGGGACGACATGGAGGTAGTTGGAGTTACAGAGGACAGAGGGATATGGAGACTGTGGAAACCACTAAATAAGGGACAAGCAGAAAACGTTCTGACATGTGGGCGTGTCCTATTATATTGGTAAAATGTTAACAATGGTCTTTAGAGAAATTAGATTCTCCTGAACAGCTGAATGTAATTGTTGTTGTTTCTTCAAGCTTTTATTTCTTAAACTTTGTGGCATCAAAAATTAAAAACGACTGAAAGATCTTCTCCGTCCATTAACAGCTGACTCTCCATGAGCTGTTGTTGTTTCTTGAGGTCCATCCGTCCTACACTCATAATAAATCCCACTCAGGTCAGTGTGAGTTTGTTTAAGCCAAATTGATGGATCATTGTATTATGTAAATTCACACCACCCTCCCGCCCCACGTCCCATACTTCAAACTCCCCCCTCCCCCTGGTGGTCATCCTGCTGATGACAGCAGTTTGTGAACGTGGCACGAGCGGCGAGTGGACGCGGCTCTATATATGTAAATCCACATCGGTGGAGCATAATTGACAATCTATGAGGATTATTGATCGACACGGAGACGTCTCTGTGCATATCTGACCGTGAGGACGCCTTGGTGTTTATTTGTTTACGTTTGTCCAGATTGAATTTAAATGACCTCAAGGTCTTCATAAGAATCCGTGTGTGTGTGTGTGTGTGTGTGACGGTGAGTATTCATTCTCTCCTCGTTTGAACCAACGTGCCCTGTGGTCTTCTAACTCAAGGCCAGATGTTCACAAAGTTCCAGGAGAAGAGGAAGAGAAAGAGAAAGAGGAAGAGGAAGGAAACTGTCAATGTGGACATCACGTCTGGACCCAAGATAGGACCTTAGTTCCCCTCACCACAGATATCTGCCCTCAGATAAAAAAAGTCAGTTGCTGATCACTGAAGCAAGGAAACTGGAAAATAATCAAAAATAGAAAAAAAACTATAAATAGGTACATAATAATATTTAATAATGTTATATACATGTTATTAAAAATATACATTAAAAGTGTTGTGAACCAGTGCTTCCAAAATGTGTCAGAGATATTTTTTTTTTGGAAAGAACCAAACAAATGTCCCACAAAAAGTGAATTCATTCATCTTCATCTTCTCATTTGTTGCCATGTTACAGAGGCAGAAGTCTCCACCACTGCCACCCAAATCACACTGCACCACACCCTGAGCCTTCTCATAGATGGTGAGCCCACTGGAAGTTCTTTGGGTTGTGACGGTGTTTAATCAGAGCATGGATTAGAACCTGAAACCCATGTACCCTCAACCATCAGGTCAACACTGCCGTTAATACAGTAATCTCCTAGTTTACAGAAACTCGCAATGAATTGAAATCTTGTTCAGTGGGAGATACGGTGACATATGGGTAGGAATTGAAGAAAGACACAAAGATTTTCTTCAACAGCTCAGTTTGTCTTCATTTTTGACAAGCTACTTGTTGAGAAACTACTTTTCTCGGTAACGTAACGCGTTACCTTTCCCATTTAGTAACGCCGTTATTATTACTGTGGTGTAAAGGAGCTTGTTATTCGTTACTATCTGTGATTAAATGTGATTTTATAACTTGTATTATTTAATGTAAAGTAACTAGTTATTAGTTACTTTTATAATTTAGTAATTAGTAATGTAACTAGTTACTTTTTCAGAGCAGTAACTAATAAAGTAATAAATTACATTTTTTTAATACTTGACACTGTTGTCAAATATATTTTCCCTATAAAAATAATATTTTTTTTCAGACCAATTCAGTAAAATTGGGAACTTTTCTTCAGCACTAATGCATCAAAGCACAGTGTTTGAAAATCACTGTTACATTTCACCAGATTAACGTCTTTGACGTCACTTGGAAAAATCAGACCAACTCAGAAAACTCTCCTGTGTTTTATCTAATCAGCGATTAAAGTTTCTTCTTGTTTTCCTGCTGATTCTGGAGGTTTTCCTTTCTTTCTGTTTCCTTCAGTGAAACTTTGAGAATTACACTAAGTGTCCTGTGAATATTTGCAACTCCACAATCAGCAGCCGAGTGATGTTTACTGATTAGAATCTGATAATTCTGCTTGGTCTTCTTTTGTTTCGGGCCGCCTGCTCCACAGGAAGCATCTGTGAACAATGCCTGACCTCCACATATGTCGGACAGTGTGCTGTGCCAGAGCGTTTGCACATCTGTGCATTTACTACTCATCTCAGGAAAGTGCCTCCTCAGCAGGAGCAGCTTCCTCATGTAGAACTAGAAAAGTAGATATGCATGCACACAAACAAAATCGCGCACGGTTGTGCGATCACATGAAAACGGCGGAGCGTGCGCCGAGGTTTCTTCCCTGGCTGACCAGTGTCTCGTTGACAGATTGAGATTGGGACGCTTTCGGCACGCGGAGGATTTATGGCCGCTTTGACGCCGCTTTCCTCCTAAATTACAGCCGAGCGGGGAACAATGAGATGGTCTGGGAATCAGGTCCGATGGTCTGAACCTCCCCTGGGGTTAACAGTCCTTGACTCAACCCTCTACACTCCATTTTACTCCCTCCTCCACCCTGACCAGCGGCTCATCCTCTTTTCCAGCTCAGAGCAAAGACCAAAGTAAAGAATGAATAACAAACAGAAAAGGAAAAAAATTAAAATACTACCTGACTTCTCCTCACAGCTTTGCTTCATATCAGTGCAGAAAAAAAAGCAGTCCTTGATTTTATCTATGACAAATTTAATGTTTCCATGATTACTATGGTAATTCCTCCTGCTGCCCTCACTCCGTCGAGGTCGCTTGATGCTCCGACTCCTGCTGGGCTGGAAATGGGCCACCAACATCGATTTCACACCCAGAGCCCAGATAAAGAGGAGGAAATCAGCCGGTCCGCTGTCATGAGTGGCGTTCCCTCGACTGTTGGTGAACAGATGAAGGATGGAAATGTATGGAAAAGATGCAGTTTAATGCAAATTGTCTGCATATGGTAAGATGGTATTAATTCATTAGACAAAGGCAACGCTTTCCTCCAAAATCACAGGTTGTAGCTGCTGAGCCACGACGATCGGGAAACGAATTCTTTCGTTAGTGTTTGGATTTGGATTTAAAAAAAATGTTTCTTGGCCTTTTTTTCCAATTCACATCATTATCCTTTGCTCAAAATCTTTACGTAGCACATGTCTGAGGAAGCTAGGCCTCCTTCCTTCTAATGGTCCCAAGACTCTAAGGCTTCATCTCTTACATCTGCACCAGTTCCATTGCAAACAAGACAGAACCAGGAACTGATCTTCCTCAAAACCCTTTTGCTGCACTGCTCATGTTCTTTTCTGCCACTCCTTACTTTCCTATCTTCCCCTTCTTTTCCGGTTGTGACCCTAGGGAAGGGGTGGGCAAAACTTTTGACTCAAAGGCCACAACTGGAGGACGGAGTCGAGACCAGAAAGATGGAGCAATCGTTTGGACTAGGATAATTGGCACGAAAAGGTCCTGTGTAAAACCTAAAAAGCTACATTTCTAACACCCTTTATGACACCATTTACTGTGGAAACACAGGTATTGCAGGCAAAGGACAGAAGTATAATGATAATATACGTAAATGATTTATTTTGGACAAGGTTGGCAGGCCGCCTTGAGAAGCTCAACGGGCCGCAATTGGCCCCCGGGCCTCAGCTTGCCCATGCCTGCCCTAGCGCTTAGAATATCACAAAATTAAAAATTCCTGATTCACATTTTCATTTCTGACTTTAAAAGCATCTTTTGTGACTTAGTTTCATCATAATCAGCTCATTGTGATCTTCTGACATTAGATGTTGAACCAACAACTCATTAGATCTGAACGTGGAGGGAGGGGAGACCTCCTCGGGGTAGAACAGAGGTCAGTAGTGTAGCAGTGTGGAATGAAGGGAGGGGCCAGGGAAGGGCCTGCGTGCGGTTGGCGAGGAATCAGGTTGTTTATGGCGATCCTGTCACGTTCCGTCTCTCTGGGACAATCAGGAGATTAAGTGTTGAGGAGCGGCTGGGGAGCGGCCGCAGTCACATGCCATTACTCACTCCCTGCATCACAATTAGTGCAAATGGTGCATTACAGGGAAATTATCCTCAATATGATATTAAGAGACACTGGCTAAACCAATCAGGAGGAGAAGTGCTCAGGCGCCGGTAACCAAAGATGACGGAGACGGTGGACGGCGCGCAGAGGTGACACTGACTTGGCCTCTGAGCCCGGGAGACGAGAATTGATATCGTCCGGTCAGAGGGTGAGACACACAACAAGGAGACAGGCAGCTGGGCATCACGACCAAGACACTGATGGACTTAAATTATTGTTGTTCAATCTAGGGATCAGGGCCATACATGGGGTCGCCTGGAATTCAACTGGGGTCAGAAAAGGTGTAAACAAAAATAAACTATATTAATTTATACATAGATATATTTTCAACGATAATTATAATTCAGTGATGTGTCACAACACTACATGTGTGACAAATCAACCTACTCAATATTTAATTTAACACCTCCAAATAAACATGATGAAAATCTAATTCTACAAAACAAATCTATTGCACGGATCTGAAAAAACGATGATGTAAAAATACACAGGTTATTATTTTCACTCAAAATGTGAATTTTTTTACATTTTCTGAGCAAAAACCTGACCCTGTTGGTTCTTAAAACTCACAACCTTAAAAATAAAAATAAAACAAGATACAGGGAATTAAAAATATCCAGTCTTGTCTCCACCGTCATCATCATCATCAAGTCACCAACACTGTGTTAACGGTGCTTGAACTCCAGGTCCAGACGCCTGCAGCCTCAGTAAACATGTTGTGTTTTATTTTGAAGGAAATAAACACACAAGAGACTTTGTTTATGCTCATAATAAAACCCTCACCTGATTTCTTTATCCAGTCCTTCTTGTACTTTTTCCCAGGTCTTAAAATTGCTAACAACCCGGTCGTTCATCCTTGTTAAATGGCTCTAAAAAAAATTGCGATCCAAGCAGATTTTTCTTTCTCTCTTCATCTCAGAATGTCATCTCACGAATCCTGATGTAACCGTGCAGCAAACAGGGATTATTTTTATGGAAAACTAACCAGGACACTTCCTTTTTATACACATATATAAATTACTACGGCTGCAAAAAAGTGACAGCTCTTCTCATATCTCTGCTCATGACTTTCCACTAGTGACAGGAGAAACAAGTCTGTTCTTTATGACGACATGTGCAGCAACTCAACAGACCAGTGTCAGTCATCGCTGAAACTGACACAAATGGTGGAAATCAAACCTGGAAGTGATGTCACTGTTATGACAGTCAGGAATTAAATGCTCAGAGTGAAACTCCTAGATGTAAGCCCCCGGGAATACGAGTTTTCCGAGTTACGATTCGGCAACGGGTGCTTGTGATACGTGGAAACATTAGTTACTGGTGCTAAAACGGAGCTGGATTTTTCTGTGCTTGTCTTCGGCCCCCTACTGGTCATTTTTACAAATTTTATAAAAATTACAATAAAAATATATTGTCAATACATTCTATTTAAGTGGTTCTCAACTGGCGGGTCCCGACTCAAGAGTGGGTCACAGATCTGTTCTGAATGGGTCGCGAACAACTGGTCAAAAATCGAAATAATGTGAATCAGCTGTTAAGCATGTGTTATTTTTTAGAAAATCTCTTATTTTGAAAGGCAGACTGAAAAGGCTGAATAATACGAGTTTGTAAAAATACGTTTTTTTGTTTGTTTGTTTTTTTTATTTAATTTGCTTGGTTTGAATTCTATGAGACTGTGTCGCGACATAATGACCACAGGAAATTGTGGGTCCCAGAGTGAGACCCGTTGAGAACCACTGCTCTTTTTATATTGATTTATAGTTTGAACCTTTGTTTTATTTCTTGTTAATTTAATTTATAGAATATTTCCATTGTATGAAGGGGTTAATGTGATCCTGATCTGCTTTTGTGAAAAAGATTACACTCATATCTATGGATCCTTCTGTACTTTGCTGTCATTTTCTCTCTCTCTCGTCACCTTTGTTCACCTCACTGAATTAAAGAGATGACTTCAAATCCTCCACTTCCCGTATCTGCTGCATTTCTCTGCCTCCTCCTCCTCCTCCTCCTCCTCCTGCTCCTCCTCCTCTTAGTGCTCCCATCCCTCTCTCCTTCATTACTTCTCCATATGTAGATAGCCACACATTATTATTATTTCCCTGCTCTTATTTTGCTGACACCACGCGAGTCAAATGAAGTGAGATATACGGCCGGACTCATTGGTGGAGATGGCCAATCCCTTCTGGCCAAAACCATTAACAAAATGGACCGCACTTCGTCTCCTCACGACGTTCTCAGACGGTTGTGTGTTGAAGGAGGTGTGTGTGTGTGTGTGTGATGGGGGGGGTATTTTTAGAGCCTAATCACGTGTAGAAAATAACAACAAATCAGCTCAACTTTCAGCTGTCCAGGGAGAGTAAACACAACCGGACACTGGAAGAAACTGAATCTCAAATTGAGCTCGTAATCTGCAGCCGTGGCTATATTTTTATTCATGGACGCTTCCAACGGGAATCTGTACGGATGTCACACAAATAAGTGCTGAGAGGCAAATAAAGGAGGCAATTAGAAGATTCTGCCAGGAGTGGAAGTGTGACATTTAAATGAGCCTGGTTTAAGGGTCCAGTCGTCAGCGGAGAGCTCTCACCCTGCATTAGAGCTCAGACCAGGCTAATGACCATAATGTCATTTTAAAACATCACCGTGTTGGATGGTCTGCAGAAACACTTTGGAAACACCCGCAAAATTCCAGTGGTGTAAACATGTCGGCATTAAACACAAATATGGGCCACGAGGAGAGAAACCTTCAATAAATCCTCCTTCTTTCCTCAAAGTAGTTTTAAGGATCTGAACCAGGGATCGGCTCAGACTCTGACCACACGTTGGCAACGGGAAGGAAAGGAAACTCGGGAGCAGAGAGTGGGGACGGTGCCTTGCTCAGTGGACCTCAGTTGTAGCCTGGCAGTTGGTGGAATCAAACCTCCCAACCCCAGTCTGGTTCCTTAACCACTAGGACACCGCTGCCCCGAAGATGGATGGAGTTTCTGTGAACTGTAGGAGAAATCTTTCCTTCCATTTTCTTCTACTCACTTGTTACTGGCTGCAGATGCAGTACTCTCCACAACCACCGCCCAAATCACACTTTGAGTTTCACACCAACAACCTGAACTAAGACATATGATACGTAAAAAGTTGCATAACAGCTAAACTGCCAACGTCCTTACTCTTTTCATTGCCATCTATTGGGGAAATGTGGGCATTGCAGTGGTTTAATTATACAATATTAACAATTAGGACATGTTTGACGGGCCTGATTAAACAGACAAACCGTACCATATCCAGCCCCCGGGCCGTAGTTTGCCAACACCTGGTTTAGCCTTTCAAAACAAAATGTCATTAAACTGTTCACTAGAAGTTTTGTTCTCACTGCCAGTAACAAATAGATGGAAGTAGTGGAAAACACCTCCACCAGGAACCTCCACCTGTTCTCCAACAGGACAGGACAGAGTTTCAGAACGTTCTCTGATGTCGTTTCTCACTACGGTACAAACGATCTCCTCCATCTACTATATCCGTACGACTGGATACATAACACAGGAGCAGCTTCTCTCCAAATTTAATCAGAGACGCGGTGTCACGGCAGACGGATCTGGTGTCTCAACCACAACGTGTAGTGGAAGTTTGGAGCTTCCTGTTTGGATACAAACAGATGGAATTCAACTGATCGAATGACGGAACTCTCTCATGGTTTTCACCCCAGGATCTGCCAGGTGTTGACTTTCCCTGAGAATTCTATTTTATCTCAAAAAACAAAAATCGAAGAATTCAACTCTTCTTACCTTGGAACTTGGAGAAATGTGGTTGACATCATTTCCTGCTTGGCTGACCTTGACATTTGACCATCGATGATATTGGTTTAACCAGGAGAGAAACAGCCAAAAGGTGGCGCTGGTTGACGTGACCTGTGGAGATGATGGAGAATGTAATAATGTTGATAAAAAGCAGCAGAAAGAAGTGGGTAGAAAACTGTGTTTTCATGTGAGGCTTCACATTCAGGTCCAGAGATTAACCACTGGAGGTTTTATTTCGGCTTTATTGCCTTGGACTGGCACATGTGCAGAAGGATCAGGGTTCAAATCCCCAATCCCAAATTATGGATATCTGGCTAAAGATTATGAGCTGTACCTCCAGGCCAGCAAACAATTGTCAGTTGCTTTTCTCTCTGATGTAAATGAATCTAAAGAAAAAACAATCACCTTCAAAAGTGACCGTTTGTCAGTTGATTGAACTTCCTGGGTCAGCGTCATTGATGATGTCATCACAGCAACAAGACAGAAATTGAAAACTTTCACTCATGTTCAGTAATATCTGTGTCCAATAAACATAGTTTCCTCCTCCCTTGTGTGTTTAGATGTCGGTTCGACTCCCGGGACAACATTGACTATTGTTCAATTTGACACATTCCTTGGATTTTGCATCCTGGCTGGAGGTAAGAGTTCTCCCAGGGCGTTTTTATCTTGGATTTAGAGATTGCTGTTGGTGTGTGTGACCGGGGGAGAGTTGGAGTGAGTCACAGAGACCGGGGTCCAGCACGGGTGTGGGCTGCCTGGCTCATTTCACAGCTGAACAGGGATTAGGTGGTTGGAGTGCGCTGGGCTAAGCCGACTCTTTTATCTCATTCAAACATGTTGCTAATTCAGCAGAGAGCGGCTGCCGCGGGAGCCGCTGCCACTAAGAGCTGTATCATTCTCCCTGCCGTGAATAAACTGCTAGTCCTAATCCCCAATCAGTCGCCGTGACACGGATTATCACCCGCGACAAGCCCAGCGACCTGGTGCAGAGGAAGGTGAGGTGGGAATAAGAAAAGGAGAAAAGTGAGGTGTGGAGAGAGGAGGGAGCAGACGGCTGGAGAGGAGGTTCAACTGTGTGGAAGACCCAGAGGATGAGGTCACAGGGGAAGAATCTGAGGAGGTCAGAAGAAGAAATGGTGAAGAAAGAGTGAAATGAAGATCAGGGAGGAAGGACAAGGACGGACGTGTCAATGAAAGGACGAAAAAGGACAGAAAATAAAGTAAATTCAAAAGGAGAGAGATGTTTGCCAAAAAAGTTGAATAAAGTTTTTTCCAAATATATATAGAAATATCTTAAAAATACTTCTCTGAAGACAGAAGACGGTTGTCCAGATGTCTCTGGTCTCTAAACCCTGACAAAGGCACATTCCATATCCTGAGTATATGTTACTGATGTATGTATTTACTGTATGTGCCGTGCGATGTATGTGTTAGTTCAGCTGCATGTATAGATTTCCTTGTGGGTAGGCATGTATGTATAAATATATGTGTAGGAATGAGGTAATGGATCCACATGGGCTTAGGTGGCAAGTGTGTGTATTTGTGTGTATATGAATGTGGATGATCGATAAACTGCACGGACATGGGATATATGCTTAAATATGTGTATGCATGTGTGTATGTATATATAGTGTATATACATATATATAATATATATAATAAATATATATACATATATGTGTATATACAGTATATACATGTATATACACTCTAAGATACTGTAACAGATAACAATATAATACAATATTAACTTAACTCAGAAATATTATTGTCGTTGTTACATAGTGAAATATAATAACAATATTAATTGAGATTGTGATGAACAACATAACATCACCGCACAGCAAGAATTATTAACAACTGATCTATTGACACCACTAACCCTAACCTATCGACTTACCTACCTACCTATACACTACTAACCTTCTTATCTACTAAATTAATAAAGTTCTATTGATCTGTCTGTCTCTCTACCCACTAACCGACCTACCTATCTAACTATCTACCTACCTAGCTATCTGTCTGCCTATCTACTAATCTGTCCAGCTGTCTGTCTATTTATCTGTCTGTCTATCTATGCGTCTGTCTGTCTGTCTACCTACTAACCGACTACATACCTGCCTACCTACCTAGATATCTGTCTGCCTATCTATCTATCGGTGTGTCTATCTGTCTGTCTACCTACAGTACCTACTAAACGACCGACCGATCAACTGCCTGCCTGTCTATCTATCTGTCTGTCTCTCTACCTATAGCACCTACAAACTGGCCGACCAACAACCTACCTAGCTATCTGTCTGCCTGCCTATCTACAGTATCTATCTACCTACCTACCTATGTCTGTCTGTCTGACAGACTTAGTTATTAGGTTTATTCTAATCTGACCTGGTTACCGTTGTTACAGCAGGACATTCTCCACCACACGACCACAGGGTCCAAACACCCGAACGCATCATGATTCATCTCCATGGCTTCACTCTGTGTTTGCTGTGGTTGTTGTGTTCCTGGTCCGGTGTTAGCGCTGGTGTTAGCGCTGGTGTTTGTGCTGATTGAATCCAACCCAGTGGAGCCTGCAGCCCAGGACACCTGGGACGACCAGGTTCAAACGAGGCCCCGGAGAAAACCAGTCTTTTTCCCCTTCTTTTTACATCTGCTAACTGCTCTCTGGGTCCTGGGTCCCTCCCCCAGCGAGCGAGCCTGTGTGTGTGTGTGTGTGTTTACTCCTGAGCTAATTGAGATCTAATTGCTATAACACATCGTAAAACCCAGGCCCGAGTCTCCACCAGGGAAATAACGCCAACAGCCAGCTCCTCCCGAAGGGGATTGTGGGTAGCGGAGATGTCACAACTACTTAGTCTCAATTTGGGGCTTATGAAAACAAACTCTGCAGCTTCACTAAATGATTAAAAGACAACACGGACGTGACAAAGGTGAAGACCAAAAACCCATGTCTGCAGAACTGTTTCCAGCTCCTGGACTTAATGTCCTGTGAAATCTCCTGCACTGGAGATACTGCATATACGGAGAATATATAAATATATACATCTAGAGTATGTTTTACTGCTGGGCGTCAGTGTTGTGGTTGATTGGTGGTGATGTCCTAATAAAGCACAGCAGTGGATTCCAATCAGGTATTGAAATAAGCTCAGCTAAGTGCTTCGTCCGCCTCCAGGGCGGATGTTTTCTCTCCGATCATCAGTGGCATGAAAAAGAGATGAGGTATTGATATAGATATGAAACCAGTGTTTCAAAACATGCCACATCATCAGCACAGTGAGATGAGGTATTAAATATACATCTTCCTTTAACGGTGATTATAGAATTACAGCTCGGAGACGGGGACCGAGCTCCGACCGCGATGCTCCATCATGGAGATGACAAGGGGTTTTCTTCCGCCTCAGAGTTCAACACAACAACAACAACATCTATGCTGCACTGAGTTCAGCTCAGTCTGAAGAAAATGGAGACGCTGCGATGGTTCGACCAAAGAAACTAAAGTGAATAAGATTGAGAAGTAATTCAGATGTTTTAGTGTTTGGAACAAACTTTTTAATATCCTATTTCAGCAGTAGATTTGATATAGATTACTCAATAAATATATATGATGTTAATAACTTAGTATTTAGTGTATTATGTAGACAAAACAAAACACTTAACTATACTATTTGTTCATGTATTTTCTACCTGTAAATATAAACAATGCTTTTTTACATTTTTGTGACTTTGTTTATTTTTTATCTGATTAAAAAAATACTATTTGCTTTATGCAAAGGCAAAAATAAATCTGAAAAATATTGAAAAATTATTTCTGTTTGTAAGTTTTTAAGTCCTAATTTGCACAACACAGTTTTTGTATATTTAAAATCTTTATTCACTAATTTTGTCCTTACGTTAAACAGACTTTATCGTCAACATTATTACATTTTCTGTCAAACATGAATCTCCACAATTAACTTGTTTCATAGATGATAAATCATTATTAACTAAACCAATCAATAACAACCAATCAATCATGATTTTTTTTTTTAATTTATGAGGATAATGTTAAGGAAAATATTTTTCTGCAGTTGACTGTCATGAGTAACATCTGTGTTTACTTTAAATTTTTATTTTTATTTTACCACAGTTCATACAAACTGTGATGCATTGTGTTTAGGGAGGAAACATAATCAGTCATGGGTTCGATTCCCAGTCCTCCCTTTATTCTCCATTCAGGAATCACACAGTGATATTATATACAGCCCAGTTCAACTAAGTATGTGAGAGTGATGACCAGAAGAATTCTCCACTGAGCTAAAAAACCACATTTCACAGTCCCCGCCCACTCCACTGTCTCCTGATTGATCAATAAAACCCAGCAGTTACCTGAGTCATGGCAGATAAATCAACCAATCACATGCTTGGATGTGTTTAAACACACATTAGGATATTGCACACCTCCTGCTGTTTGGGGATCGCACACACAGACGTCAGGCTGCCGAGGTAATCTTCTGCCCCATCAGTGCGTTAACCTTCTAATTTACTCTGCTCCTGAGGTGGAGGAAACAGTGAGTTAACTAATGCAGGTGGAGTCAGAGTCAGGGTCCTGGAGACCCCCCGCCCCCCCCTGGTTACAGCAGACGCCCAGACTGTCTGACTGACGCTCCCTGCTGGTGGTAATTTGACAACCAGAGTCATTTTGGTTCAGTTCTGCTGTTATTAAATCAGGTCCTGGTTAATGAGCTTTGACTCGTGTTCAGGCATGAAACACGGAGAAGATGGAGGATGAAAACCACCATAAGAACCTTAGTGGTGTTCCAAAGGTTCTCCATGGTGTTTCTGTCTGTGCAGGTTCTCAACCATCCAGGTCATTTAATCCAAGAACAGTTCCTTTGAAGGCAACTGGTCAGTAGGATTTTTTGTGAAGATGTTTCACAGTGTTGGGCAAGTAACTTATAAAAGTAACTCATTACTTTACTAGCTACTGTTCTGAAAAAGTAACTAGTTACGTTACTAGTTACTAAATCATAAAAGTAACTAATAACTAGTTACTTTACTTTACTTTAAAAATACATTAAAAAAGTTTAGTGTTGGCAAGAAGACCCGCCCAGGTCTCTTTCTGATTGGCTTAGTGCACAGCCATCTTTCACTCATGACTGACAGGCTCCGCCTCCAAACAGTCCTCTCCCCATAGTTGGGAGAAAGCGTCCATTTGGACCACAGATAGTAACGAGTAACGAGACCCTTTACACCACAGTAACAATAACAGCGTTACTGAATGGGAAAAGTAACGCGTTACGTTATTAGTTACCGAGAAAAGTAGTTTCATTACGTAACGACGTTAGAAGTAATGTGTTAGTCCCAACACTGATGTTTCAACTGTCATCCAGGAGTCTTCTCCACTTTGGTTCAGAATGTGGTTCAACTCCAGAACCTTCACAACTATAGATGGATGGATGGATGGATGGATGGTTGATGGTTCAGTAGGTCGGCAGTGGTTAAGGAAGTGAACTTGGGTTCACAAGACTTCAGGTTCCAATCCGGTGGTGACCTGGTGGGGATCTGGAAGGTTCCATGTTTGAAGCCACCAGCTGCTCTGAGCAAAGCACTGTCCTGACCCACAGAACTTCTTGTGAGCTCACCACCCACAGGAAGGCTCACAATATGGTGTAGTGTGATCTGGGTGGTGCCAGCTACACCTGTGACCCGGCAATGAACAAGCAGAAGAAGATGAATGATGAGATGAGTTGGTGTTTGGATGGACTGATGGATGGACTGATGGATGGACTGATGGATGAATAGATCAGCACAAATTCACACGTTCTCCTCCGTCTATGAAATTGACTCATCTTTCCCTTTCACTCCTCTTTATCTCCCCCATGTGTCACCCTGTGACTCCCACCCGACCCCCATCCTCACCCTCTCCCACAGTGGAGTTGTCTTTTGTGCTGGACTCTGCTCCATGATAGAAACACAACCGTGAGCAGAAGGAGTGGGTGAAACAGGTGAGACGCAGGGAGAAAAAGTGAGACAGGTGGAGAGACAAAGGGAAAGAGTGGGAGAGAGAGAGAGAGAAAGAGCGGGACTACGATAGAGAGAGCAAAAGTTAGTGGTCAGCAACACTGCGGGCATCATAAATCAGATTTCCCACAATCCCCTGCGGAGGGGCCCTTCGCTCGGCCTTGTGCGGACACGCTCAGCGGGGCGCGGAGCATCGATTGGCGTCGCCACGCCGATGCTGACTGTGCCGGGTTCGGAGGGCGAGGGAGGCGAAGAGGTGAGGTTTGAGGGGGGAGGAGGAAGGGGCGCTGAACGGGGGGTTGTGTGTGTTGGCCAGGTATGTGTGAGTGTGTGTGTGTGTGTGTGTGTGTGTGTGTGTTTGTGTTGGCCAGGTATGTGTGTGAGCAGTGGGTGGGGAGGTGTTGAGGGTGGAGAAATCTACCTCAGCATCAGACTAAAACAGCAGAGCAAACCTATAAAAACATAAAGGTGTGTGTGTGTGTGTGTGTGTGTGTGTGTGTGTTCAGTCAGTTGGAGGTGCAGACTGTGTTGTAATTTCTCCTCCATCAGCAGTCACTAACTCCGACACCTGACACTTTCTTTCATTTCCTTCATTTTCTTCCTCTTCCCTTTTCTCCTCCTTGTTCTCCTTCATCTCCTTCCCTTCCTCCACTTCTCCTTCTTCTTCATCTCCTTCCCCTCCTCCACTTCTCCTTCTTCTTCATCTCCTTCTTTTCCTTCTTGTTCTCTTACCTTTTCAACTTCCTTCCCTCTTTCTCCTCTTTACTCTTCATTCTTTCTTCTGATCGTACTTTTAATTCCTATTTCTTTTCCTCTTCTTCTCCTCCTCTTCCTTCTCCTCCTCCTCCTCCTTCCTCATCCGTCAGGTTCTCCACCCTTCAGCTGTGGGGTGTATGATCAGGGGTTGCGGTGCAGCTCACACAGCCTGGGGGCAGTAGTTGCCTCACGCACTGAACCCAGGAGAGGAAACACAAACTGTCGTCCTCGGCTCAGATCCCTGTTTGAACAGATCTTACGTCCTTCACTGTTGACACACAATCAGATTCAAACCAGGAAAATCATAAAAATAAAACTTCACGACAGGAGATAAAAAACAGACAACGGATTCACAAGGTCCTCAATCATTTTTTCATTCCTCCTCTATGTCACCAGGGCAGCAGTCTCCACCACTGCCACCCAAATCACACTGCTTCATACCTCAGCCCTCCTGTGGGAGGTGAGTCCAGTGGAGGGTAAGTGGATCTGGACCAGGATCACAAAGAGTTTCTGTCATGGATAAAGGCTAAAATGTCCTCTTCTTTCAACTTGTCCCTTTTCTCAGCGTATTCCACAGCCAGTCAACAATTTCCATCTCCCCCTGTCCTCTGTTTCCTCAACTCTGACTCCAACTACCTCCATGTCCTCCCTCACTGCATCCATCAATCTCCTCTTTGTCTCCTACCTGGTAGCTCCATCTCTAGGATCATTCTTCTACCAATGTCTCCACTGTCCCTCCTCTGAACATGTCCAAACCATCTCAATTTGTCTTCTCCAAACCTTCCTCCAAACCTTCCTGTCTGTGTTGTCCCTCTAATCACCTCATTCCTGATCCTGTCCATCCTTGTCTCTCCTAAAGACAATCTCAGCAGCATCTTTAACTCCTCCACCTCCAGCTCCCACCTCTCCAGGTTCTCTTCTAGTTGTTGTCTACTCTCACTGCAGATCACAATGTCATCTGCAAACATCATGGTCCATGGAGACTCCTGTCTGACCTCAACTGTCAATCTGTCCATCACCAGGGCAAAGAAAAAGGGGCTCAGGGCTGATCCTTGATGAAGTCCCACCTCCACCTTTAGTGCTTAAAGGGTTAGGCTTGTTTTTAATATAATCACACGTCCAAAAAGGTAGAAAAACTCTGGTTTTCGTTTTCAGTGGTGACTTTGAGGTTTTGAACTCCAGCATCAACTTGAACGTTTGGCCACAGTAACCACGGAGCTCCTTCTGTCTGGAGACAATATTTTCCTCCTCATCTCCACCGTCCACTCGCTCCTGCATCATCTCAACCTGTCATCTTCTTCTCCTCCTTCTTCCACCTCCTTTTCTCTCACTCTCTTTTCACAAATTTCATTAAAGGAGAAATCGCATTATCTCCCCCCTCTGTCTCCCCCTCTGTCTCCCCTCTGTCTCCCTCTCTGGCCCAGCCTCTCAGGGTTAACAACTTTTGCTTAGCCATGTAAATTCAGAGCTTAGTCAGGTTTTCTCCAATTCTCCACACAGACCCTGGACGCACACGCTCTCCTCACTTCAAAAGCTGTCTTTGAATGTGTTCACCTGTGTGTCTGAGTGGTTGGGGGTCTTTGTAAACACCACCCCAACACCACCACCACCACCACCATCTCCAACCCCCGCTGCAGATAATCTGCCGTGTTTGTGCATCAACATATCATATACATTCAGTTGAGCTCATACTCCCAGGGTCCAGAGTGTGAGGTTGACACTTATCTCTAGTGGGCAGCACTGAGGCATCTGAGTAGGCCTCGTCACCTTCCTCCTCCACCTCCTCCACCTCCTCGTTCTTACTGCACTTTCTCTGCAGACACAATAAACATCAGTAGATTTTACTCCACTTTGTCTCCAACACAGTATGAAAAAGCTAAAAAGTCAGATTTTACTCCAGAAATTAACGTTTTAACTCCAGTTTTCTGCAGAGAACTGGAGGAATCTGAGTCTGAGGTGAAGACCTTCAACAGCGTTGGTCATTCAGAACTTCAGGTGTTGAAAAAAAACATCTCAGTTTCATAGGTTTTTATCAAAGAATGTGAAAGAAATAAATATATTTGTCTTTATTTTAGTGAAATTGTTCATTTTAATGTGAAACTTCTGACTCTCACTGTTCAAATGTCTGAGGTCAGACCTTCTTCATTCTGTCTCAGACTAAGAACAACGATGAAGTACGACAACTTGTACAATAAACATTATTATTTCATTCATATTAAAAAAACATTTTATTATTTACAAAAAATAAAAACATTAAATTAAGAATTTAAAGCAGGGTTCCCCACACTTTTATGAAACTGTGATCTACTTGATACAGATTTACCAAAGAAATAACAATGAAAAGTTCTTGGTGCCGTTATTGTTATTGCACTAACGAGATCATCACTGTAACAGGAACTGATCGGAAAAGTTCAGTAACAGTAACATTTTTGACCGTTTTGTCGACATGTTTTATTTCAACAGCTCTGGCTTTGAGCGTCAATGAAGATGTAAATAAAATAAAATAACACCTTGATATTTGTACTTATTTATCACTTGTATCCAGTGCTGGGACTGACACGTTACCTGTAACACCGTTACGCAACAAAACAAATTTTCTCTGCAACTAATAACGTAACGCGTTACTTTCCCCATTCAGTTACTGTGAAGGGAACTGTGTGGCAGCAAAGCCTGTCAGTGTGTGTTACTCTTATAATTTTGTAACTAGTAACGTAACTAGTTACTTTTTCACAGCAGTAACTAATAAGGTATTAAGTTACTTTTTTGGCCCAACCTGCAGGTTTTGAAGAATGGAAGAATAAAAATCTAATAAATAAAAGATAAAATATCGTATTTATCTTATTTCAGTATATATGTATATATATATATATATATATATATATATATATACACACACACAATTATATAGACGCTGTATATTATTATTATTATTGTTGTTGTTACTTATACATACATGTATGACCACTTCCACATCATTTGAAGGAGAAATCCATGTTTGTTCTTCATCACCACCTGACTCTGTCTCCTGTCCACACATTAGTCAGAAGACGTTGGACTCCAGGGACAAACATTGACCCATGAACAAGAAAACATGTCAATAATGTTTGAGTTCAGAGGCCAAAGTGAGACAGACCTGAAATCTCCACCATGAAACTCATCTCTGTGGTCAACGGCTGCTCTCTCGTCTACTTCCTGCTCCAGGCCATCACAGCCCTGGGGGTGGAGGGACGGGGGGGCTGTCTTCAGACAGTCAGCTGTGACTCCAGGTTGACCCTGTCCCCCACCCCCTCCACACACACCCAGGTGCTTTTTGACTCTATTTCTGGGTCTGATGCTCGATGGTTTCCTGATTGATTGTGACTCTGATCGATGGCTGGCAATGACTGGACTCCTGTCCCACGTCAGGACCCGGAGCGTCTCCCACAGCCTGGGACGCTTCCTTCCTGGTGGAGGACTGGAAGGGTTTATCAATGGGAGTCACATCCCACTCCTCTGTCTGCTCCTCCAGTCACTTCCTGAGTCAGTCGATGGTCGATGGCCTGTCTGTCTCCTGACACACAGAGGTGGGGCTGGGGTTGGGGGTGGTGGTGGGGGTGGGGTCACCAATTAAGGACCCGGTGGTAAATCATGGCACCAATGTCCTTAAAGGATCCGGTTCACCTTAGTGATAAACCCCAAACATGTGGTTTTTATTCATAAAACATGACACAAAAGGCAAAATCAAACTGAAATCCTCCAGACACAGAAGAGGAGTCTCTGGAAATCCATGGACTACAGGTTCTTGGTCAGAACCTTGTATGTCCTTCAAAGACATTTACCTTCAGAAGGATTCTACAGAGTTCAGTCCTTAATTGTTGGACTTAATTGGATGGATACCTGGTTTTCACTTCTCCTCCTTCTTGATGTTGGTTTTAGGTTTGTTTTCAAGGGACGGTCTGATAGTGGTCAGGTTCAGGAGAATCTGGACTTTCTAGCAGAGATGGTCACTTTAGATCCTGAAGAATGGAGATACATGAGGTGGGACAAAGTTAAATTAAGTCTAGAAAAATCATGAAAACCAAAACAATAAGGATAAAGGTAAAAAAAAAACTGGCACAACTTCTTCTTCTTCTTCTCTTTTTGTCTTATCACGTTTTTCAGGGGTTTCCACAGCAAGTCAACAATTTCCATCTCATCCTGTCCTCCGCATCCTCAACTCCAACTCCAACCACCTCCATGTCCTCCCTCACCGCATCCATAAGTCTCCTCTTTGTCTCCTACCTGGTAAATTTGCCTAAATTTGCATTAGAAAAGACCAAAAAGTCACAAAATCAGAACAGAATCAAGAAAATATAATTTAGTTAATTACAAATTAATGATGAAAATTACTGCATCTTTTTTTTTTTTCAATTTTTCCATGGCCAAAGTTTCTTTTTTTAATGACAATCATTGCCTCTGACCCCTGGAGGACAGAGTTGTCAGTCACAGACCTCCAGTAGAAGCCGAAGAGCAGCTTCACTAACAACCAAACACACACCAGACTTGTGTGTACACACAGACAGAGAAACGCACACAGGTTCTCGTCACACTCCAGTTGGCTCGGCTGAGAGACACCGAGGTCAGAAGAAGGGCTTTGGTCAGAAACTGTGAAAGCACTTTGGACATCCTGGGGATGAGGGAGGACTGTCAAATCCATCCTGACGGAGACGCAGCTCCTCTCTGTGGGATCAGCCTTGGATGAGAGCCGGCAGCACAGAACCAAAGCTGGGAGGATTCAGGCCAGAGACCGGCCGCAGAATCTCATCTGTCAGTCAGAGCGAGCAGAGAAACTGAGCTGAAAAACTCTCCAAACCGCTTCCACGGGATCAAGGAGACCACTCTGCTCAGCTCAGCCACAGGCTGCAGGAGACACAGATTTGAGGAGGGGGTGGTTGGAGCGAGGGGAGGAGGGGAGTCTGAGATCACGGCTCAGCCTCCAGCCCTGAGCCTTTGTTTGAGGATAGAGAACCAAAAACAATCATGTAGATAAAGATTATGTTTCTGAGAGGAGGAGACGACACACGGAGAGAACCTGGAGCTTCATCAAGTCCTGGATAATGGACACAGTATTGACGGACATTGACCTCCTGCTGCTGATGCTGCTGCTGCGGTGTGTGTTCTCATGTCCAATATTTGACCAAAGAAAACCAAACACACACTGTTGTTTTATATGAGGCGTTCACTGACCTGTAATGTTCTTCTTGACCCATCATACAAATACATGAAAAATCAATGCAAACTTAAATTGAACGTATTTCTGTAACTTTATTCACCCAGGTCAGATCGTACACAGGAGGCTGTTGTCCAATTTGGTGGCGTCAAACTCATGGTTACCCTGTCCCTGGGCCACTGTCTCTGTCTCTGTCTCTGGTCTTTGAAGCCTTTCTTTGATCTGTACGTCCATTCCATTCTCCACTGTGTGGTCCAGTGATTGGGTGGAATTGGACTGATGACACTGTGTGATCATCTACGACTCTTCTGACTCCTGTTGTTGGAACTACTTTGGATAAAAGTGTCAAAGTGACAAATTATTGTAATAGAGTCTAATGTGAAAAGGAGGAGGAGGACGAAGAAGACGCGGGTGGTGGGAGATGTTCACATTTGTTTTCTGAGATGAGAAGAATGCTCAGCAAATATCTGACATGGAGACGTGTATGGACCAGGACGTGTCTGGTCAGTCTGGTCTGTCAGTGCTGCCCCCTGTTGTTGTTTCTCCTCTGTATTTATCTTCTCTCCTCTGCAGTGTAAAAGGTAAAAGAGTTGAAGTCCTGTGGAAATCGGCAGAATTTCAAACATGTTTTATTTTTACACAGTTGATGGTGAGAAAGTCTTTTGAAAAATTGGCGAAGAAAACTGTCGGACCTTCACACAGTTCAGGGTGGGACTGTGGGGGGAGGGGGTTGGCTCTTAAATGGGAAATAGAAATGGAAATTATAGAAGTAACTCGTCTCTACATTGTGATTTTTCCTATCTTCTAATAGGTTTTGGAACAGAACTTCCATGATAGGAGAGGAATCACTGTGTATATAGATATAAATGTACTGTATATAATTATATATGTAATATATAAGTGTTACATTTATAATTATATGTAATCTATGGCTCTTATCATCATCATTTTTTATTAATTTTGATTTATTCCGACATTAATTAAACTTCATTTTGATTAATCATGACTGTTATTGACTCAGGTTGAAGGCAATGAAAAACCTTCAGAACCAAATGGTGATCAACCTTCAGAACATCTGGTTTCTGCTCCTTGTTGTTTCCCGTGGTCAGGTTTTTCTTCTTCTTCCTCCTGGATTATGTTCCTGTCCAGGGTTTCATCACTGATCTGGTTCCTGGAAGCTCGGAGGAGAGTAAAAGCTGGGAATCCCACTAACTTGACCTGTCACCTCTCACTGTGCTCTGGACTCTTCGTCTGGAGAGAAAGAAATGGTGAAGAGGAGGAGGAGGAGGAGAAGGAGGAGGAGGGAGAGCAAAGTGGAGGAGGGGTCGATGTGGGTGAGGAGCAGAGAGAGGAGTTTAATTTTTCAATAGGACTGTCAAGGACACGACTCGCTCAGATCCACTCACCTGAGAGAATGGCTTTGGAAACGTAGAGTGTGTGTGTGTGAGTGTGTGTGTGTGTGTGTGTGTGTGTGTGTGTGTGTGTGTGTGAGTGAGTGTGTGTGTGAGTGTGTGAGTGTCCTCCTTACACTCCTGCATGTTTTTCTCTCTTTTTTAGCTCTGAAGATAAAATAAAATAAACGAGGAAGAGGAGAAAATTAAAATCTTTTAAGCAGGTATGTCCAACAATACCTTAGATGCTGAGATTGTCTTTAGGAGAGACAAGGATGGACAGGTTCATGAATGAGGTGATTAGAGGGACAACACAGACAGGAAGGTTTGGAGAAAAAGCTAGAGAAGACAGACTGAGAT
>JAFBJS010007454.1:89824-103657 GCA_016785265.1 Paraplagusia blochii | reverse complement strand
AGAGAAGACGGATTGAGATGGTTTGGACATGTTCAGAAGAGGGACAGTGGAGACATTGGTAGAAGAATGATCTTAGAGATGGAGCTACCAGGTAGGAGACAAAGAGGAGATTGATGGAGGACATGGAGGTAGTTGGAAACAGAGGAGAAGATGGAGAGGACAGGGGGAGATGGAAAAGATATATTGGATATGGAAACCCCTGAAGAAGAGACAGGCCGAATGGAGAAGAAGACATTGATATCTGATTTTGTTGATATTGCAAATTTCTAAAAACCCAGGAATTGGAAAATAATAGTAATAATTATGTAATAATTCAAAATATCGTCCCACTGACGTAATGATCCAAACATCTCTAGTCTTTGTAGTGCGTCTATTATACAGTGGTTGCTCCACAAAGAGGAGAAATCTGAGGAGACTCACCAGTATACGCTGGATACTGCACCTTGTGCAGTCCTCCCCCTCCTCCTTTGCATCCTTCCCCTCCTTGTCCTCCTCCTCCACCACCTCCTCCTCCATCTCCTCCTCCCAGGGCAGTTGTTAGCAGCGTTTCACATGTGGAAAATCCTCCACCAGAGACGACACAGACACAGAGAGGAGTCCAGGGTTTTCCACTCAGCAGAAGATCACAGCTGTGAAAGATTTATAAGAGACACTGTTTGTGTCCATGTGAGTAGGAATGGTTCACGCAGGTCGGTGTAACGTGGATAAGTGGTGACACTACACATGTAACACATGTACAAGTGTTACTGTAACACAACACTGGTCCTGACGGGAGTTTGATGTCTGGAAATCAAGGCAGGTTTGGAGGAAAACAATGGATATTATTGATAAAGTTGGTAGGAAGGAAGGAAGAGTTATGGAAATATATGGAATATATATGGAAAACAGAAGAAGATTTAATGAAAAGGTTTAAGGAATTCCTTCATTATATTCTTGGAAAAACCGCAGACCTGGATGTTTGGATTTTCAACCAAAAGTTGAGTAGAAGCCAAAGAGTTTGAGCCAAAAACCAAAAAATTTCCTCAGAGACTAAAAACTAACCCGAGATAAGAATCCTGTCCATGGATCAAGGCTGGATCTTGTGGACATTTTGACTTGTTTTACAAGTGTGGACTGGTTTGTTTGACACAGTGAAAACATTTGTCCAGATGCAGCTCTGATGTCTGGTTGATTTAGATCAGGATAAAACGAGCGCCAACAGGAGGTTGGTCCATGTTGATCTCCTCAAACTATGTTCAGCTCTAACTCGTCTGTCAGCTGAGGTTCACTTGGTCGAGGGGACGGGGGGATAAAACTGTCGAGACACGTCCTCATCCACATCCACAGACAAACTATGGGAGTTTGTTCTGAATCTGAGCGTTGATCCTGAAAACTGCCTCCGTCAGCACCGTCATCACAGACTTTTTAGCCACTTCCTTTCCCCAAAGTCTCTGATATACGTCAACGTTCTCTGCTCCTCTGGTTCAACATCCTCAAAGTGTCATTCTCAAGTCTGTCCAGGTGGCGGAGTGGAACAGAGTTTTAACCAGTCCCTCAGTCTTTTATTGCTCCGTCCTGCCTTTTATCATCCATCCATCTCCATCCATCTCCATCCATCTCTGGTCCGACTGGTGCATCAACATCTGAGCTTTCTCCAGTCCAGTGACAGAGAGGTCCCCACTGACTGACAGCTCCCTCATCAGGAAGGACATGTTCAGTCTATTGAAATCTACTTATTATTAATTATTCACAAACACACACTCACGTTCTTCCTTCTCTCAGTCCTTCAGTGAAGGTTCAGGTGAACGCAGATGGAGAACTCTACTTAGGAAACTGAGAAAAAGAAAAAGGACACGAACACAGGACGGTGTTTTTTTTTTTTTGTCTTTGCTTTTTTGTGGCCTCCACCTTTTCAAAAGAAATTGGCAAAAATTGATGAAAATCAAAAACAGAGGCAATATTTGTTGTTATTATATTTTTGGGATTTTTTGTGTTTTTTTTTATAAAACATCTGGGTCGCAGACCCTTCTGAGGCAACAACCCTTCCAGGATCAGGCCCAGAAACCAGTTTCATATTGTTTTGGGTTTTTTTAGAACTCCCTCTCTCTGGAGTGTGCATGGTTTTTATTGTTTTTATTATACATATTTTTTGGCTTTTTATTATTTTTGTAGCCTCGTCCTTTTCAAAATTGATTAAAGCAAAAAAAAGCAAAAAAAAAAACAGAGGTCATTTTTGTTGTTATTGTATTTTGTAATTTTTCTTTTTTTTTTTCATAAAATATCTGGGTTGCAGACCCTTCTGAGGCAACAAGCCTTCCAGTAACAGGCCCGGAAACCAGTCTCATATTGTTGTTGTAAAATAGTTATGATTATTATTATTATTTTTTTTTTTTACTAGAAACCCTTGCAGTCCCAAGTTGACAATTTAACGGTCAAACAGTCAATGAACCAGAAGTTTGTTTTCAGCAGATGAACAAGGTATATTTATATTCTCCACTTGTAGTACTGATGCAGTCCACTAGGGGACTGATCACAAATTGGAAAAGTAATAGCAAGGATAAAGCTTAAGTGTAAATAAAGCTGTTGTTGTGATCGTCAAGTCTCAGTGAGGATGTAAGGCGTCTGCAGTGCCCCCTACTGTGAGGGATTTGTATCTCACTAATCAGGATCAGGTAATTTTTTTTTTATAGGCAGATATTTTAAAAGTTCTGATTTACCATCCGACTTTAAAAACTTCCTATTGTATTCCAGAACGTCCCACTGAAAGACGTCCAGACTCTGGACATCGTCTTCCAGCTCAAACACGTCTTCTTCTCATTTCCTTCGTCTAAGCAGCCTATTAACCCTTGCACAGCCGCCCCAGTCCGTCCAAATCCAGGAGACAGGCCCGAACGAATAAGGAGGCTGAGGAGGGTCAACTGAAAGGCATGATGGGACTTATCATGGAGCACATATGGGAATTGTGGAGGATTTGAGCAGGAGCGCAGCGGACACACGGATGGATCAGCCTGTGACATCATTAACCACGGGAGCTTCCCGCCGCTTGGATTTCTGGGATTTCTGTAAGCCAGACACCAACCGAAGGGTGGGGGAGGATGTAGGAAAGGGGGGAGAGGAGGGGTCGACAGAGTGCAGCGTGTGATTGGTCGAAATACATGATGGGACTTATCATGGAGCACATATGGGAATTGTGGAGGATTTGAGCAGGAGCGCAGCGGACACACGGATGGATCAGCCTGTGACATCATTAACCACGGGAGCTTCCCGCCGCTTGGATTTCTGGGATTTCTGTAAGCCAGACACCAACCGAAGGGTGGGGGAGGATGTAGGAAAGGGGGTAGAGGAGGGGTCGACAGAGTGCAGCGTGTGATTGGTCGAAATACTGAAAGTGTAAATAACACATAAACCAGGGGCTAAATTAATGTGGGGGCGCGGGGGGCCGGGGGGGGCTGTTCTTCACGTCTCCCCTTGATTGTCTTAATATTTTGTCTTCGTTATGATAAATTATGCTTTTGAGGAAAATAATAAAATAATCAACGCACACACACAAAGACACGCCAGCTGTGTGTGTGTGTGTGTGTATGTGTGTGTGTGTGTGAAGCCCAGGCAGAGTTTGAAACAGTGGGTGGAGAAGTTTGTCTCCGTCAGCAGCTCTAGCTGTTTGATGGCCGGACTTTGTTGAGGTGTTGTTTTTTCTCCCTTCGTTAGACTCGGCGTTAATTACTAATCTCACGGTCCAGCGCAGGACACTTGTGCTAACGTTAACTCTCTCTCCCTAATGAGGGGGAAAAGCAGACAAACAGAGCAGATTTACAGCACGACACCAGCACCGTCTGTGACACACACACACACACACACACACACACCAAAAACACAAACGGGCAAATAAACAAACGCAGACGGATGGATGGATGGATGGATGGAGTGGATGGATGAGTGGATGGATGAAATAAGGAAATAAGAAATAAAGGAGTGGAGACAATGCAGGTCAACAGTTTTCCCTGTTGGAATAGTTCCTGTAGGAAGGAGCTGATCGTAGTTGTCTTCTTGCACTTGTTGTATTTATTTTTATTTGTTTTATTTTATATAACTTTGTAAATCCCCCGGGAGTATACTTCCTTCATCACCAGCAGGGGGCAGCTGGCTGAGCAGTGTGGGTGGACAATCACGCTCAGTGGTAACTTGGCAGTTGGGGGATTCGAACCGGGGACCTTGCAGACTCAAGTTTGTTTCCTTCACCACTAGGCCAAGTGTTTCTCACTAGACTCAGTATTATTTCAGAGCTCTCTCAAATCTTTCTTCTTGTTCTTCTTCATGTCTTCTTCCTCTCCAGGACTCAGCTTGTCTCCCTTCTTTTGACACAGAGAAAAGGTGAAGTGAGACTCGTACCACTGTCTATAAGAAAGGCTGTCAAAGAGGACGCTGCAGGTCTTCACTGAGGACACAGTCCAGACCACATCGATGTTTCTGGTTTTTCTTGGGCAGCTCTCAGAGCTCCAGGGGAAGTTTACGACATCCAACCTCTGAGCACAGTACATCTTAATGCCACCATGAACCATCACCTCCTGGATGAGGTCAAGGTCCCAGCTCAGACTTCCTTTTTTTGATGTTAGAGTCTTTGTTTACCAACAATCTTTTTTTTTATTTATTTTTTCCCGTAAAATACCATTTCCTTGGTGCTGAAAAAAAACTATGAAAGAAAAAGGGAAAAAAGTCTGGCCTCACACTCACACACACTGTCTCCAAGAAATAAAGGAAAGAAAAAAGGAAGGAGGGAAGATCACGTGGAAAAACGAGAATAATTAAAAAAAAAAAACAACAAAAAAGTTAGAAATAATCAAATATACTGAGTTAAAAAAATATCAAAGATGAAGTATCCTGGTAAGTATTTGACAAGTATTTGGTAAGTATGAGAACATTTCTAACTGCAGCTTTACTTTTCATAAATGAGTGAACACACACACACATACACACACACACACACACTAGTGTGTGTGTTCAATCAGACCCAACGATGAAGTTTCTTACTGTGCATAAAGTGCAAAACACTAACACGGCAAAACATCCGTCCTTTACCAGATGCAGCAGCTCCTCCACCTCCTCCACCTCCTCCACCTCCTCAGAACCACCTCCCCACCCTGACCCCCACATCCATAGGTTCACACACTAATGATCTCACTTCTACACTTGGTCACTTCCTGCTGCTGTAGCATTAGTTTGAACAGACATGGAGATGAGGAAGTTCTGGATGTGACCACGTAGACACTCGTCCAGTTCAGTCCAATTCAATCCAGTCAAAGAGACAAAAGATTTAAAAAATATTAATAAGACTTATTACAGTCGTGGGGGTGTACAGCCTCATGGAATGGTGTCAGACTCAGAGCTGTAGCACCTCCTGTAGAGTCCTGTATGTGTAGGTTCTTAATCTTCTAGATTATTACGTCCAGGTCAACAGAAGGAAGTAGCAAGTTCTCCTTTCTGTCCTGCAGCCTCTCCAAAGATGATAACCAGAACTTCCCTCTAGTCAGTTAGAACTGAAGAAACCTCTGGGATAAAGAGGGGAAACATCTTCAAGAAACCTTGGATTTTGAGAGTTAGGACACAGAGGACAGGGTGAGATGGAAAATGTTGACTCGCTGTGGTAACCCCTAAAGAAAGAGACAAACTGGGAGAAAAAGGCCAATGAGGAGAGTGATGGATGCAGTGAGGGAGGACATGGAGGTAGTTGGAGTCAGAGCAGAAGATGGAGAGGACAGGAGGAGATGGAGAAGATGATTCACTGTGGGAACACCTGAAAAAGGAACTAAATAACAAAATAAAAACAAAATACAAGAAGAACCAACTGGACACAATAGGATTTTTAAAGATTTTGACTTGAAGAGACTGAAGAAAAGTCTGGAGGTGAAGCCTCTTCTAGAAACCAATTACGTCCAATTGTC
The DNA here is from genome assembly GCA_016785265.1 of Paraplagusia blochii. Classification (NCBI taxonomy): domain Eukaryota; kingdom Metazoa; phylum Chordata; class Actinopteri; order Pleuronectiformes; family Cynoglossidae; genus Paraplagusia; species Paraplagusia blochii. Next base: position 97,739 of record JAFBJS010007454.1, on the reverse strand, counting down.
CTCGATGGAACTATTTCTGGAATGGTCTTCGTTTAGAGACATATAGTAAAATATAAAGCTTAGAAAAAGTGTCTTCCTGGAAAAACACAAATAAGGAAAAACTTTCATAAAAAAAAAAAAACAAAACTCCACAGATGTCCTGACCTCAAGGACTAGTCTCTCTCCTCGAGTGTCTCTGTCTCTCTCTCTGTCCGTGGTCCTTCCCCCGAGGGCAGCACAATTAATGACCCTCCTGATGACCGCCTACTGGAGTTCTACTGGAGAAACAACAGCGTCCTCTGAAGTTGCATCATGTCCCCATCAAGGTGCATACGTCTGTTGGTGTGTGTGTGTGTGTGTGTGTGAGGAGGTGGCCCTGGAGGAGCAGCGAGGCCCAGATGATGTCACACATATTGGACGGCCATGTCTCAGCTAACTCCCAGCAACTTTCCCGCTGGTTCTCCTGACTCCAGGTGATGGCGCCGTATCGACGGAACGGGTGTGTGTTTTAGTTTCTGCTGAGGTGTGTGTGATCGTGGTACGAGTGTGTCGGAGGCAGACGCAGCATTTTAAAACCCGAACTTCAGCACAAAGGGAGGTAACCATCAGCGCTTTAGCTGCAGAGTCCAGCTTTTGGAGGCGGGGGTGGTGTTTGGTCAGACCACCACCCTCAACCCTCCGCCCGCCTGCCTCCGCCGCCCCCCTGTGGCCCTGCGGCCTGGCAGCGTGATGAAGGAGATGCTGTCAGGAGGAGAAGAAGCCACGCAGAGGTTCAAACAAACTGCTGTTAGAGACACAAACTAACACCCCTCAGGCCACGCCCCGTCCCCTCCACCCTCCACCCTCCACCCCCTCTTCTTCTTCTGACGCGGTCGTCGGCGTTTTCCCGCCTCAAAGACTTCTTTCATCAGACTCTTCGTCCGTTCCTCTTCCTCAGCACTCTGTCGTTCGATTACACCTGTTTATCAGGTTGTTTGCTCAGCTGCTCCGTGTTTGTGAGTCCACGTGTGTGTGTGTGTGTGTGTGTGTTTCCTTAAACCAACCTGCTGACACCAGGTCTGTCCAGTTTGGGGCGCAGAAACACCAGGGGGCGCTGCTGAGCCTGACAGAAGCTCGCTCCCTCCGACGTTACTCCATCCCTGTGATGCTGATGGTGATGATGATGTGACAGCTCCAAGTTGGTTCGTTGACTCAGAGTGAGGTTTGGCTGAAGGCGGAACAGACGTTAGCACACAAACAAACAGACGTGGGAGGAAATATTTTGTGTTTTTTTCATATCAGTTGCAGCTACGTTACAGTTTGGCCCCGAAGCCAAACCCGTGGTTTTATCCATCAAGGAATAAATTCATTAATAAACCTATTTTAATTATTTTATTTTAATAAAACATTAACATTTTCAGCAATAAACATGTTTCAGGTTAATTAAGGGATTTTTACAATTTTTTTTATACTTTTTTTTTTCTGCTTTCATCAATGTTTCCTATAGCATCATGTGACCTCCTCAACTGGAACCTTTTTCTTAAAAATATTCGTCATCAAACCCAATTTTAAGTGTCTGTTAATTTTGTTTTGCCTTTATTTTAACTTAATATTTCAATATTTTATATCACATTTGATCAAATCTGAAATCAAACCAACCTGGTCTTGGATCTAGAAGTACATCTGTCTCTGAGGCTCCGCTCCTGATTCACTTCCTGTTGAAGACCCAGTCCCAGGGTCCCGTCCCGTCCCGTCCTAATGAGACCTAATGAATGCTCATGTATTCTGATGAATATTGATGACCCGTCCAGGTCTGCTGACAGGCACTTCTCCAGAAGGACTTGATTACGACCTGTGCATGTTAACACACTGCATGTTTCCTTGAAGAAGATGGAGAAGAGAGGAGACGAGCAGTGGGTCAGGTGACATGGTTCTCCACTCAGTGTGAATATGTGGGAGGGTTAGGGGAGAGTGGGGGAGGTAAAAAATGAAAAAAAAAATAGCAGTTCCTGACCTGGACTTGATCCTCCTATGACCAACTGAAGGGTGGTGGTTCCACACCTGGAGCCCAGATGAACCTTCACTGAAATGATCAGTGAAGGTTCATCTGGGGTCCAGATGTGGAACCACCACCCTACAGTTGGTTTCAGCTCTGGTTTCAGTGACAACTTAGTCCATTAGTCCTGTTTATATCAGAATCGTCCAGATCTGCTCCATGAATTAATGTCCTCAACCTAATTCATAAAAACACAGTAAAAGTTCATGAAAATATTAATCAGGTGACAGAGAGAGAGACAGACAGAGAGACAGACAGGGAGAGGGAAACCTAAGGTGAAATGACAGGTGAGTAAAACCATTTGATTGAATAATTCAGTTGATGGTCTGATGATCTTCATCTCTGTTGGTCAATTTTTCAGGTGCTCTCAGCTCCTGCTGCTCCACCCGCTCCACCCTTTAATTTTGCATGTTTTTTTCATCTTTAAAATCACTTCCAGTCGTGAAGCTGCTCTGCGTACTATCCCTTTAAAATCTTTGTGATGCGTCAATCATCAGACCTGTGTGTCCCAGTTTCCTCCTCGTCTCCACGTCTCCACTTAGTCAGGGCGACATTTAAGAACTAATTCAATACCATTGAAACCAGTGATTGTATAGAAAAAGGCTGGGACGCGAAGGAAAGGAGCTGAAAACAGCAGAAAAGTTATTTAACAAACAAACTGTTTGCTGTGATTTATGAGGATGGAGAGTTCGTCAGCGGGATATTTTTAAAAACTCCTCCTATATGCAACAACACTCAACGCTCAGCCTGGTGAGGTATGAGTCCAACAATCCTCCCAACGTCCACGTGGGTTTTACTGGGACAGACAGAGTGGGACAGACATCAGGTCCAGACCAAACAACAATTTTCCCACATGTGAGGAAATGTATTTATATCAATTAGGAAAAGAAAGGAAATCAAACTTTTTGTCCTTGTGACATGTTGATCAACACCACTGCACCATTTTAACCCCTAACCAAAGTGCCAACAGCGCCTGCGGACGGTGCCATGCTCAGTGGACCTCAGTGGTAACCTGGCAGTTGGTGGATTTGAACCTGGAGCCCTTCAGACCCCAGTCTGTTTCCTTAACCACTAGGCCACCACTGCTTATTTGATGCAATAAAATCATTTTCCATTTTTTTCAAGCAAATATTTGTTGTGTCTGATTAAAATACAATTTTGATATATTTTTAATTAAAACATGTATTTATATTTAAAACAATTAACTAAGGCATAAAAATAAGTACATTAAATATCATGCAATATAATTGTGAGGTTTTTATTTAGGTTTTCCTTTCATACATACAACTAAAGAAGTACAACCTTGAATTTTGTCTCTGACTAATTTGCTGGAATCGCAACTGAGCTGTGAACTCAGTTTTTCGGGGCAGACGGCTGAGAATATCGGTATCGATTGATGGAGGTCAGTGATTGGACAATATCTGGAAATATTAACATCAGACATCCATCAGTTAAAGACGTTAAAACATTGAGATTCGTCATCAACGTTCGCACTTTTCCTTTTCCTCATCTCTCCTCCTCCTCCTGTCGTTCCGTGTTTTTGACTCTGCTGACGGTGCATTTCTACACACACACACACACTCACACACACACACACACACACACACAGAAACATGTCTGGTCTCTGTGGACGCTGCGCTCACTCTGAGTCACAGCACAAAGGAGCATCATGGGAAATGAGCTCCTAATTGGACAAAAGGAGGAGAAAGAAAAAAAACCTGGACGACTTCACAGCATCTGAAATAATTCATGTTTTAAAAATAGAATTAAAAGAAAGTGTGAGTGGAGACGGAGACGAGAGTTGTTGTTGTTGGAGGAAGAACAAATGTTCTGGATGGTTCTGGTGACAACTGTAACTGAAGAATGTTGAAATCAATGTTTCTCTGTCTTTTCTCACTGAGACTGTGATTTATTTCATATTGTCCTCTGATAATGTGAGTGGATGAAGAGACATTTTGTCAGTATTACACTAACAAACTAAAGAGGCAACATTATATTTTTATTTATTGAGGTTTAAAACATGGTTTTATGGAAACATGATTTGTGTGGAAACCTCTGACAAAAGGACAAACTGAAAGAGGAGGAAGAAGAAGATATAAAACATGGCCAGGGTGTAAAAAATAAATCTTTTAAATGTTTTTTATCTTCTAGTATTTATTTCTCTTTATCTTCATTCTTTAAATAGTCTTTAATTGTTTCTCTTCATATTTCAATTCTGTCCTTTGAGTGAATATGAAGTGTTTCTCTGTGATTAATGCAACTAAAGTTTGGACTTGAGGTTTTTTTCGTCTCATATAGGTTTTTTTTGTTCATATTTATGTTTTTTTATTTCAGTTTTGTCAATTTTGATTTCTTTTTTCTACCGATTGGCTGTTAAACCATAAAATAACATATAAACATATTAGGTTTATATTAGATAAACATATATGCACTATCATTAGTCAACACATTGTACCAACACTAACACTGCAGAGTTGTTGAGTTGACAGTTCCTGGGAACAGATCTCTATAAATGGTTGCACCAAAAACCAGACATATCTTCTGGAATGGTCTTTTACAGAATCAACAATGGATCAGAGTGAATTTCTGGTGAGTTTAAAGTTATCGTCAATAAAACAATTTTGCTGTTCTTTCCAAAAATAAGTGGATACAAAAAAATATTGGATACGTTCTAAAATAAAATTTGATGATTATTTTTAAAAGTCCAGAAAAGTTAAATTGTTACTGAAGCTCAGTTTGATTCAGCTCAGATGTTGATGATCTCACCTGTGACCTTCTCCTCTACAGTCGCTTCAGGGTGAGGAGTTTTCTGACGCTCCCTAAAACATCTCTTCATTAGTGTTTGTTACTTTAAAAACACTGCAAAGAGGAGATCTGAATATTCATGTGGATGTAGGGTGTGTGTGTGTGTGTGTGTGTGTGTGTCGGGGGTGTGTGTGTGTGTGTGTGTGTGTGTGTCGAGGGGGTGTGTGCATCAGGGTGTGTGAGGGGTGTCACCATCTCCTTGGTAACTCAGCACCACCCATGTCCCCCCCGTCTCCACTGAGGTTGACCTCCCGTGGAGAACACCGACACCCTTGTCACATCGCATCCACCCTAACCAACCAAACACACACACACACACACACACACCCCTGCAGCTCCAGGCTTCATCCATATTTAATCAGACGTGGTCTTATGACACGCAGTATCAGAGAAGAAGAGCAGCAACATCGGAGCCACAGAGACTGACGATTAACCAGCAGAGGGTGGGAGGGTGATGATGATGATGAAGGACCAGCACCAGGTCACATGACTACATGAAGTATCCTTACATCAAAGAGCAGGTCAAACATGATCCGTTATATTCAAAACCTCAAAACCTTGGTCTGTAGATGAGATCGGAAAAAAAACCCAAATAATAATAATAACAAACCGTGTTTTATTTAATCTGTAGTTTTTATAAATGTCTTCTTTTCCTTTCAGTTTGTCCCTCTTTCAGGGATTGTGTTCTCTCTCCAACTCCAACTCCTTCCATGTCCTCCTCACTGCATCCACCAAACTCCATAAACCCTAGTATTATTATTTTAATTAATAATCATCAATTGCATTCGATAAATTAACAATTTTTCCAAAAAAACTGGGTCCCAGTGACCACAATGTCCACGACTGCCACCCAAATCACACTGCACCACCGTACCAGCCCCTCATTAACCTCCTCTCAGGTGGTGGGAGGGGCCGACCAGACGGATTGGGATTGGAGCCAAGTAAAACCTGGATGACCTAACCAATGAGATTGACTCTGAGCTGAAGGACTGGAACAATAATAATAATAATAACAATAATAACAATAATAATAATAATAACGAAGAAGAAGAAGAAGAAGAAGAAGAAGAAGAAGAAGAAGAAGAAGAAGAAGAAGAAGAAGAAGAAGAAGAAAGACGAAAAAGGGGTGACCTAGAGGTTAAGGAGGCAGACCTGTGTCCATAAGACCTTGGGTTCGAGTCCACCACCTGGTGGCAGATTATTACAGGGGTGTTCTGAGGCTGACACTGTCCTGAACCACATAGTCCTGAGGATAAAGATGAATGAATATTATTATTATTATTATTATTATTATTATTATTAGTCATCGCTGCCTTTCGTTGGTGTCCTATTTTGCAGATATTGTCCAAACACTTCATTTCTGTCTTTGACACCAACTGATACTGAAACAAGAAGTCATTTGTCCCCAAACTGTAGTAAATGTCTCAGGACACTTTTTGTGATTCCAGGAAATTTGACAAAACCCAGGTCTTGTCTTAATGATTAACAATAATATAAGAATCCCAACAATATTACAGAATCATCAGGTCCATTATATCAGCTGCTACTATTACTACTATTATTATTATTATTATTTATCAGCCGTTAAATGGGAATAAAGAGCCATAGTTTGAGTCTCTCTCCATGGACCCACGGAGCAGCAACAGTGACATCATCAGCAGCAGTGGACAGCTGTAAATTAGACTCCAGTCATTTCTGCCCCCCGTCCCCCCACTCCACCCTTGCCCCCTCCCTCCGGCCCTGTCATTCAATCATCTGTTTCTTACGTAACCGTGAGTGTATGTTGGTGTGACAGTGGAAGATGAATCTGTCTCATCAGGACCAGGGAGATCTTCCTCTCCAGAGAGGGAATCCCAGCAGCCCAGAACCCCTGCCCCCCGCCCCCCACCGACAGGTCTGATGGTGTGTTAGGGCTGTCTCTTATACACATCCCAACCCCCATAGACACAGAGTCCAGTGTCCAGTCTTAACCAAACTTACCACACTTCTGTCATTCAGAGGAGGCGAGAGACACAGCAGAAGAGGAGAGGACAGGAGAGAGGAGGTGAGGTGAGGTGAGGAGAGGAGAGGAGAGGAGAGGGAAAGGGAGGAGACGAGAAGAGAGAAGAGGAGACAAGAGGAGAGGAGAAGAAAAGGAGGGGAGAGAAGAGGAGAGGGGAGGGGAGGTAAAGGGAGGCGAGGAGAGAAGAGGTCTGATGAGAGACTGAACCTTTTAACCTCATCTCAGTCCTTCCCCGATCTGTCCTGACAGGCTGCAGATGTGGACGTCCTTCAAGTCCATGGACAAAGTCAACACCAACCACCAGTGGTCACTGGTTGTTCCTACAGTTGACAGACAGACAGACAGACAGACAGACATGCAGGCGGGCAGGCAAATGAGACAAAATCTGACAAGTTTGTAAAGAAGGAAATGAGAAGAGGTGGAGGAAGTGGAGGAGACGTGGTCGTCCACCCTCAGACTGATCATTAAGTGCTGTGATGAAGAACTGACCGGAGTAAAGTTACATTTTCTCTTCGATGTTTCTCTGAGAGAAAAGCCTGAAAACGTCAGTGGGAAAGACTCGGTGCCGGTGGAGTGCATTCAGGAACAGGAAGTCACTGGACAGCGGCCAGAGGTGGAGACAACAAGGTCAGAGCAGAGAGAGGAGTTGGCAGAGATCTGGACGTGTTGGTTTGCAGACGTTGGAGGTCGAGCAGCTCCTGTGTCACAGTTGACAAGGTGAGCGCTGAGGAAAGTGTGGACTTTTACTGTCCTCACTGTCTGAGCCGGTGACGTCATCAGACCCGAGTGGAGAAATTAGAAACTGAGCAGCAAAGTCTTGTCCCCTGAGTTTAAGAACTATTAATTCCTTCATTTCTTATCTTCTTCTCAAACCTTTGTCAGGTCAAACAAGATCTACAGCCATTTTCATCTTCTCCTCTGGTCTTGTTCCTTCTTCTGGGGTTTCCAAAGTAAATCTTCCTTCTTCATCTCCCTCTGTTCTCTCCATCTTCTCCTCTGACTCCAACTACCTCCATGTCCTCCCTCACTGCATCCATCAATCTCCTCCTTGTCTCCTACCTGGTAGCTCCATCTCTAGGATCATTCTTCTACCA
>JAFBJS010007454.1:26638-89730 GCA_016785265.1 Paraplagusia blochii | reverse complement strand
TCTCCTAAAGAGAATCTCAGCAGCATCTTTAACTCCTCCACCTCCAGCTCTGTCTCCTGTCTCCTGTCTATTCCTAGTGTCTCTAATCCGTCCATCATGGCTGGTCTCTAAAGTCAATCCCACGGTCCACATGTGAATAGTGCAGTGTGATTTGGGTGGCAGTGGTGGAGAGTGAGAAGTCACCTTCCTTCCTCCACCCCTGTAGTTGTATCTGCTCTTAAATCCTTATATTAATGAACAAAGTTTCAGTCGTGAGTGGACAGTGACCTATGACCCTTTAATGGAGGAGTGGAGGAGGCTGTTCTGGAGCAATCAGGTGTGAAGGTTCACCAGGCTCTTAGGTTGATCAACGTCAGGGGGGAGAAAGACAGACAGGGAAAGAGAGAGAGAGAGTGTGTGTTAGGGGAGTGTGTGGGTGGATGTGTGTGGGTGGGTGGTGTTGTTAACATGAAAACTTCCTGCTGTTCAGTGACAGAGAACAGTGACCGGTGATTAGTGTTCTCTGACCGCTCCTCAACGTGTGTTCCACTCTGTCACAGCAGGGTCCAGGTTCTACTGGGTTCCTGTGGTGGTTGTTCTTCAAACACTGTAGAGGAAGATGTGGAAAAAGAAAGAATTTAGAAAACAAAATTGAAACTTATCACAGGAAATTATGTTTAAAAAAATTAACTATTTTAGTGTCTTAAAAGGGTAAGAAGAAGAATCTGAGGAAATAAAGAGTTTATTAGTTTTATAATTAAATAACTTGATGGGAGTTCAATTCAAAGACGTTAAACTGCAACGTCAGCAACAAACATTCAGGAATAATCAACACATTATACATATATATATATACACATATATATACATATATACATATATAGATACACATATATACATACATACATACATATAAACATACATATATTCATATATACACATACATACATACATACATATATACAGATATACACATACATACATACATATAAACATACACATACATATATATTTAAACTACAAACAGCCAGAACGCATCAGTGGGAACAGAGATTCACAACAGACCAATTAGGCTCCACCAAGAGCAGGAGCAGGAGCAGGAGCATCACTGAGGAGCAGCATCACTGAGGAGCAGGAGCATCAGCGAGGAGCAGCATCAGTGAGACTCGGAGAAGAGGAACTGGCCCCAAACTGCCAACATCCTCGCCACAAAAAATACCTGGAAATAAAAGACATCATGTCAGACAAGTGGCTCCTTCTCATCCACTTACTCCCTCTAGTCTCCCCACCACCTCCACCACCACCACCACCACCTCCCTTGTCTGCACCTCCTTCCTTTCATTTTTTCTTTTTACTTCTCCTTTCTTGTCACCAAACGCTCTTGTCACTTGGCGGCGGTGGCGGCGACAGCTCTGACTCTCCATCTCCATCTCCTACAGTGGTGGTGTAGGTGGTGGTGGTGGAGGTGCGCTCCAGCTGAGTCGGCACTTCTTTGGCCACAAATGATTGTGGATTCTATTTATTTCTCTGCTACAGCTGCACGTTAAACACGGCTAAATGAGGACATGCAGTTTTCAAGGCCTGAGTTTATCCCACTTTAACACTGAGGGAGGTGGAGGTGGAGGAGGAGGAAGGCTCGTCTCCTCCTCCTCCACCCTTACGTCACATGTTTGAAGTTTAACATCCTTCATTTTGCTCCTCTACCATCTTGAAACTCAAGTTTCCAGATTTGTGTTTTTTTTTTTTTTTGTTTCTCTCATGTTCAGCTCTCAGGATATCAGGTAAAAGAGATGCTCCACAGCGCCACCTAGTAAATCCATAGCGACATGACATGAAAGTTGTTAGTTTAAGGCCTGGTAGACCTTTCTGTTTCTGCGTCTACTACAGTCAGTCCCCACGTTGCTGAAGGTGTACGGCCCCACAGAAAACCAGTGGCTCAGTGCTGATGTACCCAGTGCTTTTTAACTGCAATCAGTGAGAGAGATTATTGGCAACAGCGCCCCCTGGGCAGCCGATCAATTGATGAAGGGTCCAGTCTTCATCAGTGACAGTAAGATTTCTAATCACTCACTATACTTCTCTACGGCGCCACCTAGTGCAGGACTATCATTTTTCACCTGTCACATGTTTACAATGACAATTTATCTTTTACTCCACTACTCCACAGCGCCACCTATTGAAGGAGTAGGGTGACAGGAACAACTGAAGTAAGCACAAAAAGAAACAGAACTGGACAAAGGTTTTGCATTTTTTAAGGCCAACTATAAAAAGAAGGACTTAAGTAAGCATTTGTTTGAGTGTGTGTGTGTGTGTGTGTGTGTGTGTGTGTGTACTTTCACAGTGATGAACCAAAAGCAGAAGTCCAGTAACTGTATGTGAACACGTGTCTTCTCCGTGACCACAGAACGAAAATGAAGGTCAGATGTGAACAATGACTCTGAGAAAACCAGAGGAGAAACAGAAGAGAAACAATGACACACACACTTTACAACATCTTCATCTCACACACACACACACACACACACACTGGAGACTCTTCACTGACTTTGTTACACCAGGTTCTTTAAATGTTCTAGGTTCTATTGCACCGGTTGCCAGGTCACAGTCACTGTAGTGAGTTCACAGGACAGTGTGGTGTGGTGTAATTTGGGTGACAGTGATGGAGACTGTTGTCCCTGAGATGGAGAAGAGGATGGAGATTAATGAATGAATAAAGGAGAAGAAGGTCTTCAATCTTCTATGACCAATGAAACAGAAACTTGATTGATCCAAAGTAACAGAAAAACAATTCCTTTAGTTTCCTTAAGGACGTCAGGGACGTCAGATATTATCGTGATGTATCGATATTGTTGAAAGTTTCCCAATTTCCTATTCAAAAGAAAAAGGTAGAAGACAGGAGACAGAGCTGGAGGTGGAGGAGTTAAAGATGCTGCTGAGATTCTCTTTAGGAGAGACAAGGATGGACAGGATCAGGAATGAGGTGATTAGAGGGACAACACAGACAGGAAGGTTTGGAGACACAGCTAGAGAAGACAGATTGAGATGAACAGTTTGGACATGTTCAGAGGAGGGACAGTGGATACATTAGTAGAAGAATGATCCTAGAGATGGAGCTACCAGGTAGGAGACAAAGAGGAGATTGATGGATGCAGTGAGGGAGGACATGGAGGTAGTTGGAGTCAGAGTAGAAGCTGGACAAGATAATCCAATGTGGAAACACCTGAAAAAGCAATATTCCAAAAGGAGAAGAAGATTTCTGATATTCTGATATAGATAACAGAGGTGAACAATTTCAGGAAACTTGGCAAAACCCAGGAATTATATGAAGAGATTTTAATTATTGGAGGAAAAAAACAATAACAATCAAACCAATATTGGATGAATATATTATTATTAGGTCAATAATCTTGACCAGCGGAAGACTTTAACTGGAGTAAAAAAAAAAAAACACATAAAACCTCATTCATATCGAAGTTTCTCCTCAGTGTAAGGTACCATAGCATGTAGTTCCTCTGGTCAACACCAGGGCAGGTTCAGTCGTCTCTGATTTTACCTGTGGAAGTGTCTCCACCCCATCCCTCCGTCCATCTTGGATCTTCTCCATCTCCGATGCTGATGAATATAGCAGTGGTCCTTCATTGAGGGCCTCTCACCCACTCCCTCACCCACTCCCTCACCCACTCCCCTCCTCTCCTCTCTGGTCTTACGTCACCCCGGGCCGGGCCCTAACAAATGACCCAGGATCTGTAAAGTGCCGATGTTGCTTTTGAAGGATGCTGCCCTGGGAAAGTTGTTACCTAATACTGTGATGGTCAATGAACGGATCCACAGGCAGAGCTCAGTGGGGAAGTGAAACATGAAGGCAAGTGATAGTGCTGCCGGGTTTTGGGGATTCAGCAGGAACTTGACCCCTCATTAAAAAGCTTGACTCAGTGAATCGTCCCCGTGACTGACATCAGGGAGGAGAGGAGGAGCAGGAGCAGGAGGAGGTGGAGGAGGAGACCAAGAGGAGAAGGGAGATACAAACTAAATGAAAGAACGACAAATATTACTAAAGCAGTATATTTAGTTTTCTCTTTAAGGCGGCGTCTATTGCAAACATGGACAAACTTTTGACTCACAGGACATAGTTGGTCCTAAAACTTGACCTGAGCCATGTAAAAGTTGAGCTTCATGGCTACAGAAATAAGATGCTGCTGAGGTTCTCTTTAGGAGAGACAAGGATGGACAGGATTAGGAATGAGGTGATTAGAGGGACAACACAGACAGGAAGGTTTGGAGAAAAAGACAGATTGAGATGGTTTGGACATGTTCAGAGGAGAACAGTGGATACATTGGTAGAAGAATGATCCTAGAGATGGAGCTACCAGGTAGGAGACAAAGATAGAAAGGTCAAAGCGATGATTTATGGACACATTGAGAGAGGACGTGGAGGTAGTTGGAGTTAGAGTTGAGGACACAGAGATGGACATTGTTGACTCACTGTGCCAACCCCTGAAAAAAAAAGGAACAAGGTGAAAGGAGGAGAAGAAGACTATAATCTGGAGAGATGATTGGGCCAGATTAGTTAGACGAACAGGCCACATCTGGACCCCGGGCCTTATCTTGCCCCTGCCTTATTTAACAGCTGTTATCATTAACATATTTGTCTGCTCCAGGCGTCAGACTTCAACCCTCGCCGCTCTCTGTTCTCCGTTTGTTTGTTCTCCCGGTGTTTACTGTTTTGTGGGGACACGGTTGGATTTGCTGTTGGGGCAAATTTTTCCTCCTGTGATAGCATGTTCAAATTTGCCTACTCAGCAATCCGTGTGTCAGTGTGTGTGTGTGTGTGTGTGTGTGTAAAGACAGCGTGGAGCCTGCGGAGGCAGGGCACACACTCTGGGGTCGCGGTGGCTGAATACGGCGTCACCGCGGCCAAATTACTTTCCGGTGTGTCGCGGCTCGGCGGGGGTCTCTCTCTCTCTCACTCTCTCTCTCTCTCTCTCACCCCCTCTGCTCTGCGGGGGCCCTGGCCCCGGGTCACTAACTCAATCACCAGATCAGGGGTAATAATTATTAATACCCTGTGAGCATTAACAGCGCGCAGGTGATTTATCAAAAACGTCGATTACATTTTGCAGCCGGTGACAACTTTTAAAAGCTGAAGCCGTCCCTGGGGAGCAGGTGTGTGTGTGTGTGTGTGTGTGTGTGTGTGTAAACACTTCTACTGTATCAGCCTGAGTGCTTTTGTGCAAAATGAACCGGCCTGAGTGGCAACAGCAATTAATACCAACTGTTTGCCTAACCGTATCCAAACTATGGCCCGGGGGCCGGGGGTGGCACTCATGCAGGGTTTGTGTCGTCGGGCAGAATAATCACCATCGGCTGTTATTGACTCTGTGTTATTTTCTGGCAAAAGCAAATGCAGTTTCAGTGGTTTTTCAGTTGCACGGTGTAGCTGTGTGTTTGCCAGCCTCCAAAACAGACAGCGGAGAGTTTTGGGTTCGATTCCCAGAGGAAACAACAGCTTGATAAAGTTGATTCTACTCAATTGGTCGATAAAAGTCTCTGGTAGACGCGTAACGCTGGGTTTTGCAACCTTTGTCTGACGTGATCTTACAGCCAGTTATTATTAATAAAGGGACTTGAGTTTTATCATTTGAGCTGTGGTAGAAATAACATGTTTATATTCTGGGACTTGCCGGCCTGCGGTCCTCTTTTTATTCCCATTTGATGTCGCTGCCCAGTTATGAGGAGGACAGTAGTGTGAAACTCCTGAAATGATTCACAGAGAAAAGACTTCAGTTGAGCTGCAGCCATCGATATAAAACAGATATACTTTTTTGTCTTTTTGCTAAATTGATCATTTCTACTGCTTTAATCGCAATATTTTACTCTGGTTTTGTTTTCAAAATCAGTTTTTTGAGCAGAATTTTTTTACATTTTGCCAAAACCAAACAGAATTATTATACACGGTTGTTGAACTCAGCTGCAGTTCATTCCCCTGCTGTAATATTTCTGGATAATTTCATTTTGTGACTCAGTTACTGTGGCTCCCCCCAGGGGGGAGACGCTGCGGTGCGGTGCGGTGTGCAGGGCCCCAGGGCAATTCTCACTTTCTCAGGGCGACTTGGACGACGAGGAAAACAACAACAACAACAGGTGAAGGAGGTGGAGGCCGAGGTCGTTATCACTCTTATTAAAAGGATGAGGATCTATCAGCAGCAGCAGCAGCAGGAGCAGCAGCGCTGGTCGGCACTGTCTGTCCAACGTGCACGTCAATGTGTGTGTGTGTGAGTGAGTGCACGTACGTGCACAGTAGGTAAGCTGAGCCGAAGAGACGCTGACTGTGTTGAATCTCGGCAGCAGCAGCAGCTCCAGACGCCAGAGACACACTGCACCTCTCTGTTTGTCTTCCTCCTCCTCCTCCTCCTCCTCGTCCTGCGTCCATCTTTTCTCTCCATCCACCTTCTTCTTCTTCATTTTCTGATGTAGCCCTGGATGGAGGCTGCCCTCATTTATTAGGGAAGAAAAAAAACATGTAAAAAACACACACACACACACACCCTCACCCTGGTGACGGCTGTCACACTGCTCAATGTTTCCCCTGAATCAGCAAAAACAGGGTAGAAGAGGTGAGTGATGGGTGGAGGGAGAGGAGAAGAGAAGAGAGGAGGAAGTGGAGAGGGGGAGGAGGAGGAGGAGGAGGAGGAGGAGAGAGATGTAAAGAGGAAATTAAAATTTGAGTGAAAACTCTCTGTTTCTTTTCTCCACCCACCTCCTAGAACTCCACCTGCCAGCAGCAGGATTTACCTTCCTCAGAGAAAAGATTAATATACACATTAATTTATTTGTTTATAAGAAATAAATGACGATGATGAAGATGAAGATGATGATGATGAGAAAGTGTGGTGTGTTTGTATTTACCAGAGTGACGTGTGAATCGGCAGCAGCAACAAACGGAGAAGAGGAAATAATCCAGTCTCACACTCATGTTGACAAATGTTGTCTGTTATATAAACACACGCCTTCTCAACAGAAGCTTCCAGGGGTTAGATTCCAGCTTCATGCCGATGTGCCCCTGGGCAGGAGAGAAACCCAAGGCTCGTCCTTTAACTACAGCTGCAGGGAGATCACATGGACATATATATTATATACATATATTTTCTTGATAAAAATCGAAGGGAGGGACTCCTGGTGTCAAAGCTCAGCCCAGTTTCATTCTGTAAAGACACCCATAGGGCCTGTGGACCAAATGTGGCCCACCAAGTCATCTTGTGGGGTCCACAGGAGCCTAAAAAGTGTTTGCCTCATAATAAAATTTTGAAATCCTGCAGGATTTTTTAACCTGATTTATAATTTTCAATTATATTTTATTGCACAGCAGATCGTACATTTTATTAAATTAATTAACATTGACAGTAATTAGTAGATCAGTAGTTCCACTCATAAACGACCGCTGGTTCCAATCACGGTCACTGCAGCCACTGGCTTTGCTCCCTTAAGCCAGTGCCATCCCCACCCTGCCTGTAGGTGGGGCCGTAAAGTCCAACTCACTGCTTGGCTTTGTCCAGTGTTGATCGCTGGTGTTTTACAGATAAGTTCAACACAGAGACTGAATTTAACTGTTGGGATTAAAAAGAAACTGTTCAGGATTATTAATCTGTGAAGATTTTCATCTACAAACCTCAAGTTGAAGGAACAGGAAGTCTGGGTTTTCATTGGGAAACAAAAAAATGACATTAACTGTTTTGACAGAATAAGTTTGTGTTTGTGTAAAATAATAGTAAAAGTATTTTAATTTAGAGAGGACAGACAGATTTATATTTGAAATAAACATATTTCAACATATTCCCTTTTATAAAAACATAATTTACATTAACAATAACATTTTCATCATATAAAGAAATGAATTAAAAGATCATCCGCTCTGACTCCTCAGTCAAATATAAGCTGAAATGTCTCGACTCTAACTGTCCAAACCCTTTTTCTTACTTTGACACAGTTTGATGGATGAGGTCCAGTCTCATTAGGACCAAGTTCTGGTTCTCCTCAGAGGAACCGGCTCTGAAAAGGTCAGTGTTTATAAGAGAGTGGGTGAAAAAAGTCCTTCAAACACCTGATGATCATCTTCCCTCAGCACTGATATCCATCCCTGCTGCCCTGACAGACACAGGATCCGCTCTGTGCAGCTGGGGGCGCGTGCACGACGGAGCGAGCCCGCGCACGCAGAGTGGACTTCGCGTGTATCATGCATAAGTGCGCGTGACAGTGAGAGAACAGAAGGTGACTCTGTGATTATTCACCTTCTGGCTTGGAGTCAGGGACACGAGCGACCCTCCATCCATCCATCCATCCATCCATCCATCCCTCCAGGCGGCCGTGTGGTTCCCCGGCTCCGGCCCTCTATCAGCGGCAGCAGGTTAGGCCTCCTCCTCCGCAGCCGCTTCTCCGGTTCATCGTCAGCGCAAAACTCTGGAGAAGAATGACCGAGGACTGGAGCAGTTTCCTCCGCAGCATCCTTCAGTCACTACGGCTTCCTGGAACAAACAGAGAACGAAACCGAAAACACTAAAAAAAAAGAAAAAAAAAATGTCATTAAACTTGTGTGATCGGCAATTGAAGAGAAAACAGCGACAACACGTGAAAAATATGAAAAACATAAAAATATCATAATAAAATTAAAATATTATTAAAAGGATGAGGGAGATTCAGGAACCCGTTCAACGCTGTTAGATTAAAAACACACCTGAAGAAAACGACACTAATAAAAAATAATAATAATCATAATAATAATTACTATTATTATTATGATAAACGAATCATTCATTTAATTAAATTATGATTAAATAAAAATACATTTAACTTAATTTAAATACATCCAGTATAATATATTAAGACTATAATTTATTATAATCAACAATGAACGTACTAATTTTGCTTTATTAGTAAATAAATAACAATCGTTAAAAATGTATTATGATATGGATCAAATTGATGGTAATTATATTTATATTATTATTAACGGGTTGTATGAAAATATAGCGGGTTTACTGGGCCTCGGGATCAATTTTAAATTAGTGATAAAAAATAAAATAAAAAAAATTGAAAATTTTTTAAATTATTTTCTAGTAAATTATTAAAAGAAAAGAGTGGATAAATATTTAGAGAAAGTGTCCAGAAGGATAAAAGGTGGTGCGGCACAGCTGGAGGATTTGGGACAGAACTTTTTATTAAACATTATGAAAACAAGGTTCTCAACAACGTTCCACTGTGTAGCTTCATCTTCATCTTCTTCATCACTGAGTCGACACGTTTGAGGACTGAATAAATATAGAAATCATATGTACAGATATACATCAACAGCACTGTGCAGAAGTGTGTTGTCTTCTCCCCTTTTGACTGCGTTCGATTTGGGCCAAATATTTTATTCTAAAGGAGTGAAAAATCCAGCTGAGGGGCCTCGATATAAAGGAAATAAAACCAAATATATGATTGCAATAATTGAAGCAAAATATTAAGCCAATAATAATAATAATAATAATTTTGTTTTTGTGTTGCCCAGTGTTTCTCTGCTCTTGTCCTCCACCCAACAGGTGAACAGAGCATCGCTCACTTCTGCACAATATTGCACATATATCATTTTTATTTTCTGTTTGTTGTTTATCTTCTTGACTAAATCACAACCCACAGCATCCTCCCCTGTTTAAGACACTGGGCTGCAGAGTAAAAGCCCCTGAATTTTCCCTCCTACAAATATTCCAAGTAAAAAAAAATCAACAAGAAGACAAATAAAATCTGTAGTTTGTGTTAGAATCTTCAAGATGGTGCATAGAGTTTTTTTTTGTTTGTTTGTTTTTGTTGTTTTTCTTCTTTAGCAGCGAATGCAGTCCATTGTCCACCTGAGCCAAACCCAGAACCCTTCAGTCTGATCCGACCAAAACTTCAGCTTTAGTGCAGTTCTAGCCTTGTCTTTGACATTATACACATGTATGAGCAGGAGGAGGAAGAGGGCTGGATACCATAGATTTACAGATTTGCATGCTGTAACATACAAACATTATTTGAATTATTAAGACATGGTTGGAAGATCAGAGCAACCACAGAAAGAAAGGTTTAAAAAGAGAGAGAAAAGTTTACACAGTCCACTGCTCCTCTCTACACCTTATTTACGTATGTATGTACAGGTGGAAATAAATACAAGTCTAAAATCTGGCTCAGTTAATCTCTTTTTTTGTCTTTAAATAATAATAATAAAACAACGATTGAAAATAGCAGTTAAGGACGCATCCATGTTTCAGCAGGTTCTTGTTTTTTCTTAAATATATATATGTATTTGCGCTTCAGTCCTTCAAGGTTTTTCCTTCAGTTTTTTTTTTTATAATTTTTTTATTTCATTTTTCTTTAAATGGAGGTAAGATTTTTGGTGCATACCCAGGCCTTAGTAAAGGCAGAGGAGACGGGGATTAAAAGAGGAGAAGGAAAAGGAGCTGAAGGAGGAAGGAGAACCATGGGCCATGCTTTCTGGAAGAATTGTGGGAAGTTGCTGGCTGGAGGTTATACCATACATGTCCTGCATGCAGGGTTGCAAAAATGGAGGGATGGGAAAAACTTTGGAGACTTGCAATATTGGAGAAAAAAAGGTGAGAGGGAATTGGGGTGAAGGTAGGTGGTGAAGGTGGAGGTGGTGGTGGTGGTGAGGGGGTGGTGGTCTAGTTCTGTATCACAGGGCCACTCCAAAGTGAGTGTGTGTCCATGGAGCTGGAAGGAGAGGCGGTGTATTGCTATTAATGCTTCTGTTTCAGTCCAATCTCTGCAGAATAATAATAATAATGATAATAAAAAAAGAAAAACTAAAACAACAAAACCCTCCAACACCCAGGTTTAAGACGAGAATCATGTGAGTTAAGACGGTATTGATAATGTCAGGTTTTCTGATCCCACGCTTTTACAGAGGTTGATGTTTTTAAGACTTAACAGCGAATGCGCACCAGGATTAGTTCTGCGCGCACGCAAATGTGCGGATGTGTGTGAGTGAGAAGTCCCTTTTAGTCAAAAGACTAAAAAACTGTAAACAAAAAAAAAACAGAAAAGGCAGAAAAAGTGAACAGAATTCATGTTTTCAGGGTGAGGGTGCATCTCAGTTCAGTTCAGTTCAGTTCAGTTCAGTTCGGTTCGGTTCACAGTCTATGCTACAAGTCTTCTCACATGAAGAAGTCGGCGGTGGCCTGTTTCCCGGACGGGTCTCTGGTGTTGGCGGCCCCGCCGGAACTGTAGGTCCGGCTGGCCAGCTTCTCGTACTTCTCCTTGTAAAGATCCCGCTCCTTGACCAGACGCGCCACGTCCTGCTTCAGCTGCTCCACCTGGCTCTGCAGCGTGCACTTCTCCGTCTCCAGCATGTGCCGCTGCTGGACGCGCTTGAAGCGACAGGACTGCGCGTAGCCTCGGTTCTTCAGGGTGCGCCTCTTCTGCTTCAGACGGATCACTTCCTCTTTGCTGAAGCCCCGCAGCTGCCGGTTCAACTCCCGCACCGTCATGCTGACCAGCTGCTCGTCGGAGAAGCGGTCTTCCAGGCGGACGTGGTGGCCGTGGTGGTGGTGGTGATGGTGGTGATGCGCCTGGTGGTGGTGCGCCGCCGAGGCCGAGGACAGGTCCTCGCCGACGTACTGCTGCCCGCGGAAGCCCTCGTAGGACTGGTGGTGATGGTGGTGGTGGTGCGCGTTCCCGATCAGGGCCTCCACCGCGTCCTCCGGGGTCAGGTTGAGCGCCTCCGGGTTGATGTGGTGCTGGTAGCTGGGGATCCAGTACAGGTCCTCCAGCTGAGGTTTGCCGACGTTGCCGTGATTGCTGTTGCCGCTGCTGTTGTTGCTGTTCCCGCCTCCGGTGCTGCCGTTGACCCCGCCGGAGCCCAGGCTCTGGTTGGGCTGCGCGCCCGGGCTGGGTGCGCAGAAGCTGGGCGACGAAGGCACTGAGGAGCAGGGCGTGCTGATAGGGGTGGAGGAGAGGGAACCCGACGGGAGGCGGTGGCAGTAGCGGTCGGCCTCCGGAGGCTCCTTCTTCACCTCGAACTTCATCAGATCGAAGTCGTTGACGTACTCTATGGCCAGAGGGCTGTTGGGCAGCTCTGCGCTCATGGCGAGGTCGGTGGCCATGTCAGTCCATGCGACGACTCCTGCCCTCACAGCCAAACCGACAGCGGGCAGCGCTCTTGGATACAGATTGCGGGCAGGACAAAAAGCCCGTGCGGTGTATTTATAGTCGGGCACGCGCCCGGTGCCGTGAGCTGCAGCGGGGCCGACGGGAGGGTGGAGAAACTTATTAGGGCTGCCCGTCCCTAAGACAACTTCTATATATAGTGGCGTGAATATACGTGTGCACGTAAATGAACTTGTCCACCTGCCAGTGCGTCTCCGCTCACTGTTCTTGTTGACAACTTATCCCAGGTCAAATGCACGCTTTAATACCAAGAGTTGAACGTGAAACTCGAGTCCGGCGATTTTGGACACACACCAACCTGTCTCGTCCTCGCTTCACCTCTGCAGCCCCGGTGATTTACTGCGCCTCCGGTCTCTGCTCGACCCAAGCAGTCGCTGCTGCTCGGCGCCTGAGAGAAACTCTCATCAGACCGCGGCTGTTTACAACTTCAGGGTGAAGTCCCAGGGCAGGACGAGCCGAGCGGTGTCACGGCTGCAGCGCGGCCCGGTTCTAAAGTTTCTCCTCACGGTCTCCGTCTCTTGGTTGGTCTGGTGCCTCCGCCGCAGCGCCGGGCAGCGGTGCGTAAAATCGTGCCAAACAGTCCCGAGGAATCCCGAGGCGGGATGCACACGTGGAGAAAGTTTTGAAAGTTTCACAGGCGGATGATCTCCCGCTGCACGTCTGCAGAGACTCGTCCCCCGTTGTCGGACTTGACTTTTGCAGATTCGGTCCCTGTCAGTGTCCTGTCGCCCCCCGCAGGGCTGCGCTCCACACCTGGCTGTGTTTACGTCTTATTATGCAATAGGTGATAAATTCCACTTCTCTCTCTCTCTCTCCCTGCCTCTCTATGTCTCTCTAACGGCCTTCACTGTTTCCACAGCTTCTCAGTGCAACCACGCAGTGACACTGAGGTGCAGGACGCAAATCAGCACTTATAAACCCAGCGTTGCCCCCACCCCAGCGACCCTCCCACACTGAGGTGGAGCGGGCCAATGGGAGGAGATTCTCCAAGAACAGAGGAGGGGGCTGAGAAAAGAGGAGAAACCTCCCCTGTGGCGGTGGGGACAGCCGAAAGGATCCGACTGGAGCCGAAGCGAGCGCAGCCGCGGCGCGGAAGGAAGGACAGGTGTTGCGGCAGATTTAGCTCCCTCTAGTGACCGAGCGGGTGCTACTGCAGCGGGGAGTGTGTCGTAAAACGAGACCCACGGTGGTTGTGTTAGAGAAAGTGAGTGCGCGCGCGTGTTTGTCAGTGATAAAAAAACCAAAAATGTTACATTGACTCTAAATGCAAAAGGTTTCCCAGTATAAATGATATATCTAACGACAGAAAAACACTTTTCCTTTTAAAAAATGAAACTTTAAAATGAATTAAAACAACAAAATATGTTAAATATGTCACATCACAGTCCTTACGTCATCATTTCGTGGTTTTGACATCTAGAAAATCACACCAGAAAATGGATCAATTTTGTAGATATTTTTTTTTATTATTTTGGTTTAAAAAAAAGTATGCAATTGATGCTATTGATGATTTTTTGGTTCTGTTTCTGTTTTTTTGGTTCTGTTTCGAGCCTGGTTTGGTGAGTGTTTTGTAAGTTTAAAGCGTGGATCTTATTTTTATTATTGCGCGTAAAGGACACAAACCCCCCACTCTCCTTGACTTTAGCGCATCATGAAAAAAGTTAAACCTGTGGTAAACCCATAGTCCCTCTGTCCCCGGACTTTGTGAGTCATATAGTGTTTAAAAGTGTCAAAATGACCATGTGAATAACACCAGAACCAGAAATAAAGGAATTCTGGGACAGAACGCGTTCAATTCTGACCAGGAATCTCGTTAAAACCCAAGGATACTGCGCGGAGACAGCGGGGATGGAACCCATTACTTTATGGGCTTTATTAAAAAGAGCTTATTGTTTCCACGTGACGACAGGAAAGCGCAGGGGGGGGCAGAAATCAATCAATCACTGATCGATTTATTAACTTCCCCCTATCTGGACAAAAAGGATCAATGCGCATATCCGCGAGGCTGCGAAGAGGCCGCGCCGCCGGGACGCGTCTGCAGAGAGGTTAAGTAAGATTGGATCAAATCCCATCGGGCTGGGTGAGGGAGGGGGGAGTAGAGGGGAGGTGATGGAAGGAGGGAGTTGGGGGCGGGGGGTCTGCTGGGTTTTCATTCGCAATTAAGCACAAATTGCATCTTCAGACTCATCCCCGCAGATCGACGCGTAATTAAGCTGCGCCACGTGCGTCTCCATCCCGGACACTGTACTGGATCACTACAGAGTGTACGACAGGGCGCGTGCGCGAGCGCGCCTTCAGTGGGGTGTGAAGCTTTTAGAGCGGGCGTGAAGGCAAATCGCCGCGGAAGGTTGAGCAGGATGTCGATAGAAACGCGGTGATAAGTTGGCCGCCAGGGGAGCAACAGCTTAGACCTGGACACCGCTGCATCTGACCCGCCTGGCCTTCCCTGCAGGGTTCACCCCACCCCCGTGTCCCATTCACGGCAGCAGTGTGTGAGTGATGCAGCTGTGGGGTAAAGTGCTCCTCTGCAGGGAAATAAAAGTAACAAGGGGAAGAAAGAACAGGTGTCAGTGAGTTAAACTCCAAATCAGATGTGAACAGGAAAAGCTTGGACAAGTGCTGAGCTCGTCTTCCGGTCCAAACTGGCCATGAAATATGTGCAGCCCCACCCACGGCCTCCACATCCCCTGAAATCTGCTGAGATGAGGAGCAGAGCAGGAGATGAAGGGATGGAAATCACATGGATGTATTTTTTACCTAATCATTAGAGAACGGCGGCTTCTTTCTCTTTTCATCAAATAAGCCGGAACTGGCCGTCAAACGCCGAGCTAAGCAGTCTGCATTGAAATGGCACATTTAAGAAGATCCGCTCTGGTCCCCTCTTTGTCAGGGGAAGGGGAGCGTCTGCGGCCGGGGGCTCGAGACACAGATTTATAAAAGTCAGGGTTTTCTTTGTGCCTTTGCATATTAGAGCTTCGCTGCAAGTGCAGTTCCACCGATTTAGGCAAAATGGACATCAGCAAGGTGGAGGATTGGTGCTTCAAGCTTCCAACTAAGCTATTGGGCATCCAGAGAAGAAGCGTGTGGCTGCAGGGGGTGGGCTCAGGGTTATCTGGGGCCTGGAAGAGTCTCTCCTTATTGTCATTGCAGTTTAGTTCTTAATGCTGATGCTGTGAAGGAATCCGCTCGCAGTTGTGCAAGATGTGGAGAATCGGAAAGTTTTGAGAGGAAAACAAATTCTTTTTCCACAATCTGAATAAAGTAACATGTAGCAGAGGGATGCTGTGGAGGTATAAGAACAGGTCTGCTGTGATAAAGAGTTATCTGATTGGCCGATCTCCGTCATATATTTTGAATTATGCTGAAACATTCCACTCCTGTGGATGAATCCATGCTAGGTTTGTTGGATTTCTTTTGGAGGAGCAGGAAATTTCTATTCCTTTTAATCTTTCTACTCTTATTTCAAGGCAGTTACGATCAATAAAGCAGGATTAGTCGTGAGGATCGTCACCGAGTGTTGACCAACTTTCTAAAGACCCAAACCCGAGCTTTTTTGGACTGTAAGAAAAAACTGTATCTGGTCAGAAAGACCAGCAGCCACAGCTGGAACTGGAACAAAATGGGACTGTCTCCTTTCCTCAGACCACTGGCTGCTTCTTCTCCACCTTCTCCTTCGGGTTTTTCTCTATGTCAGAGATTGCCAAAGAGAATCATCATTTTCCATCTCTGTTCTCTCCATCTTCTACTCTGACTTCAACAACCTGCATGTTCTTCCTCACAGCATCAACCAATCACCCTCCTCTTCTTCCTTGTCTTTGTCCAATCATAGTCCAATTTTCCAGTCACACCCTGTAGGACATCACTGTTGGTGGTTGTTGTTAAACCAAGCCCTGAAGGATGTGAAACGGAAATAGTTCTGGTGACTCTTGGCCTAAGGTATGATTGAATCACTGGTTTGCGCTCCCTAGTGGCTGGTTTTGATACGATCTTATCCATATTAGAGGTTCTTAGATGGTGTTCCTCCGAAACTTTTGGAATAGCCTGATCTTCAAGATGTGTCAGCAGTGTCTTATATGTCTTGTCTTTTTCATGTCTCTTTGTCAAATCTGTGGCCTTTAATGTCTTCGATCTTTGTGCCTCAACATTTTTGGTTCAAATGCTGTAAAACAAGTTACTTTTCCGCTTCTTCTCCTTCATCTAGTTGGACGAATCAGTGTCCCGTTACCTGTTTTTTTAATGAGCTGCATGTCCTTCATGTGTCCTCTGTTTTGGGCCTAAAAAAGTCCAAGTGTCTGAGGAAGTGCCAAAAAAAAAGGAGCTGAAACAAAAGAGTCGTCCTCAAAGAGAAGGATTTGGACGTTCACACAAACACATACAGCGCTTCTTATTATAACTCCTCAACTCACACACGATGAAGAATCACTGTTGACCTTTCCTTTTGTCTCCCCGAGTCTCCGTGGACAGATGATTCCTCTTCCTCTCTCTTCACTCACAGACTCGCGTGCGCTTTTACTAAAAATTGAAATATTGATCTTAATTAGAGTTTGCCGAGCTCAGCAGCTCGCGTTGAGGGCTTTAGACAAGCGGCAGCAGACATCTGTCTAAGGCACTTATGTCTTCAGCGCTGGAGAGGAGCTAGGTGGGTGAGGAGGAGGAGAGGAGGAAGGAGTGAGAGGGGGGAAAAAACCTGTGGTGAGTGAAGAGTGATGGGCCCCTGTCTCCTGCTTTTTCTGAGAAATGTGTCGAGCTCTCCATCTCTGCTCGCTGCAGTCGATCCATCTAAAGGTGGAGCTGGCTCCTACACACACACACACACACACACTTTACCTGACACTTTGCGACAGTCTTGTGTGTTTCCAAAGATGCTGGAAGAACCATCAACAAGCAGATAACAAAGACAGAGGACATGGATGTCCCAATCTTCAGAAAAATCCTCTGACAGACAGACAAGTCAACAGGAAAACAACAGGACTGGACCAGGAATATAACCCACATACAAAATAATCAAAAAAACATTTTTAAGAGTTTTCCAGATCATGAAAGCTGAGATTTTCCAAGGCCATGCATAGTGTTCCATTCATGGTCTTTTCTGTTCTGGCGGAGTTTTCTGATTTCCTCTGTTCCAGAAATGACCACAGACTGGACCACAGGCCACACGCACTACCAGTGGACGAATCTCTGGTCATTTTCAGAACACTTTTCATGGCCTTGAAACATGTAACCTTCAGCTCAGCTTTCATGGACTGAAAGTGTCCTTAAAATAATTATTTAACTGAAAACAACCAATTCCAACCCAATATGTTTATTATTTATCATTTCTTTTTTACAGATGAAAACACCAGTCCAGCAGGATTTAGTCCTGCAGTCCTGGATTTTGTAGTTAGACCTTGTGACATAGTTCTACCTTGATGTGTATCGGCAACAAACCTTCCTTTTTCCCCTGATTTGACCTGGTCATTGCTCTCTGTCCGTCTGTCTCCCAGTTCCTCAGGATCAGTGGTCCAGGTGTCTGACATGTTCACCTTTTCTCCTGGTTCTTCATCAATGACACTGAAAATTACATTCATAGTCACAGGAACAGCTGAGAGAAAAGAAGATCAGTGTCAGATCAAGTCCTGGTAAAACTACGCTGCCATGACAGACTGTAAAGAACCTTCATTCTGTACTTTATACCACATTGATCCAAACTGACCCTGTGGAACCAGGTTTTGTATTTTGAGTGTGAAAATTACACTTAATTTAGAGAACTTATTACAATCAAAACAGATGTTTGTGCTCTTAGTGGCTGTTTAGGTTATTTGTGATAAAATATATATTATTGCTAATTTCTTATGCAAATTGTGACTGGTTGATTGACAGCTGTCATTTGTTGGGGTGCAACCTGGTGGACTCACAGGTTCAAGGATATCATGATGACTAAAGACCAGTTCCAGATCCTACAAACCTCCTGATGCGGATGGGGTAACACTTAGGTCATCTACAGAAAAATGAAGTGAAGATCTGGACTGCTTCTCTTACTCTGTGATGGTTGGAGTCACAAACCCACACTGACACACACACACAGACCGAAAACATTACAAAGTGACACGTGTTAAGTTTTTATTTTTCTTTATTGGTTATTTTAAAGTTACAAAAGTTGCTCATAAAACCTGTAAACACTGATATGTGCTGTGGACCTGCTGTGGCGATAAAGGAAAGGGAAAAAAACTTCAGACCCTGAGTAAAAGTGTTCAGAAACACGGGTCAGGACAAACCTGAAGCTTCACTGCTGCTCTGAGAACGTCACAGCCGAGGTTTGATCTGCAGCCGCTTCTCTGTCGAACAAACACACACACACACAGGGGTGAAAAGAGGAGTGAAGAACACAGCTGACTTTAAGGCCACTTAAGATTTTTTACGTTTTCAACCAAAATATTGTCCCCTAAACAATACGGTCGAGACAAAAAGTTATGATGCAATGAAAAAAACTCGTCCAGGGCAGCATTGTCCAAAAGAGCCACAGACAATGCATGTAAGTATGAAATGCTATAATTCCAACAGGGGGAGCACCTTTGTGGAATTCTTCTACATCAAGGTTGATTTTTTTACAAGAAATCTAAACATCCTCATCACTAAATATGAGAGGAAGGAAAGACTCTCAACACAAAAGTGAGTCTGGACATTCACTTCACACCAGAAAACATTCTCTCTTCTTGCTTCATTTGAGCAGCTGAGTGAAGAGATCAGCTCCTTCAGCACTGGAGCCATTTTCACTACACGATTCATTGAGATCTATGGCACTTGGTTGCAACTGAACTTGACTATTATATACTGTATTTAGGAATATAACTTGTATGTGTAAATGATGCAGAGATTGACTTAGATGCACTTTTATGAGACAGAACATTTCATTTTATTTTTCAGTAGATTTTTCCAAAAACTCCATCCTGTTCCAGAAAGAGCTGCTGTGGCTGCGGGTTTTTTGTTCCAACCTACCAACACATAGTTTGACCAATCAACTGTCTGTTGATTGAATCAGATAAAACCCAGATCAGATAAAATCAACTCAGATGTTCTGCTGCCACAACGGCTCTTTCTGGACAAGGGTGGAGATGCCTGTACATTAACACTTAATGTACACATCAGTGATGTCAGGTTGAAAATGTTCTTTTCAAATTTGATTTTATTACGTAAAACTGCACTGATAAATACTATAAATATTATAATGGTCTTATTGTGAAACTCTTTGGAACAGTTACATTATTTATACAGTCTGATTTTTTTTTCTCAGGTTTAGTCAGAGTCATAAATAAAACTTCTCTCACTATTACGGTTTCAGTTTTTCTTCCCTATTTTTCAGTTTTGGCCAAGAATTTTTATTTTGGTCACTAGTGTGTGTGTGTGTGTGTGTGTGTGTGTGTGTGTGTGTGTGTGTGTGTTGAATCCCACTGAAGCCCTGAGTGATGAGATCTCAGGTGATGAGTAAATGAGAAAGAGAGCAGGTCAACAGGGATGGATGAAGGTGTGTGAAGAAGTGTGTGTGTGTGTGTGTGTGTGTGTGAGGCAGTGATACATTGCACTACAGCTAATTTATGCAAAGTGAAGAGGAGCTTGTTTGGCCGAGTTCCACAGTTAATGAGGCTCTGGGTGGTGCTGCGCGTTAGTCAGGGAGCTCCGTGTCATTAGTAATACTTAGGAGCACAAACCACATGGACGGATGGGGCAGAGGAACCGATCACTGGGGGAAGTCCGTCCGTTGTGTGTGTGTGTGTGTGTGTTTCCGACAAGCTGTATCGTAAACCACCGTGACATAATAACAGCAGCGGAAACGTCACGTGACACAAATCATGCTCGGAAACCAACGTGTCCGTCCTAACCTAGTCCATAAATATCATGCCGGTGACAACACATACACACACACACACCTACACACACGTGTTGTGCAACAGTTTAGGCCGTTGTTTTAGTTTGAAAAAGTTTGAGAAGATTTAGAGAGAAAGAAAACAACTTTTTTTGTCATAAAACCTATAAGACTTGAAGTCTTCGTCCCTCTACACCAGGCCTGGATGAACTTTGCGACTCATGGGCCTAAGTGGGCCCTAAAGCTGGACGAGGGGCAGCGTTTGCAAGAACTAAGACAAATTACACGTTAAAGTCATAAAGTATGAAAACCCTAAATACTTTTAGTTTCCTCTACACCATTTGAAGGGGACAAGGGGGTTGTAGGGAAAAGGTGAAAATATAATCTCATTACAAGTCCATTATATAATTTGGCCAATTTTGACCGGATTACAAAAAGTGAACAGGCCAAATCTGGGCCCTGGGCTTCAGTTTGCTCATACCTGGTCTACATGCAGTTACCGTACACGCAACTGCTTTAACTACATTGATATTATAACAAAGGTGTGCATGTGTGGAGGGTGGGGGCGTTGGGAAGGTGGAGGGGCCAGTTGTAGAGCTGAAGGGTGGAGTGGTCTAAGGTCGGGTCAACGGCCCTGCTTGTTTCCAGGGAGTCTGGACTAAATGAGAAGCAACAGGCATGAAGATTAGGTAAGAGGGGAGGAGTCAGGGGCCCTGAAAGACCCCCAGAGTTCATCAAAACATTTTACTTGTCACTAATATAATTGATATATACACAGTATCAACTAATATTAAACAGAATGGAGAAGTCCTTGATGGAGAAACTGTAAAGAAGTACGTATATGTTTTAATTTATTTCCTAAGATTACAATAATGGCCTTAAAAAATCCTTGGCCTTAAAAAAGTCCAAAGATTATTTGAATAGGCATGTCCAAAATGTTGAATATAATATGAAAATAGTTCATATTATATTCAACTATATTCAACAAAAAGCAAAACTCATATATTGTCCTCAACCTCAAACCAACACAGTGAATACTCTACAGCAGAAGATGAATAAAAACAGTGACGGTTGACATTGTTACAGAGGAAGTTAAACTAAAACAAATCGGGCAGAGACGCAGCACAAATGGTTGATCTATGATCCAGTTAAAGAAATTCAACTTTAAATTTAATTTGTTAGGATTTGAAGATTAAATATATTTAGCTTAATGCAGAATGTTTTCATTTACTCTTATAACGTTGTATATGACTCATCCTCAACGGCTATGGTTTCAAAAATGAAATAAATTCTCCTTCATTAATAAAAATCCAATAATCATCAGCCCAAAAGTCAGATGTAAATAAGTAAAACATTAACATCAATAAAGCAGTGAGGTAATGGGCTCCATGTAAAGACAGGTTATAAACAGGTGTTAGGTGCTGTGTTGCAGCATGTGTTCGTGTGAGTGTGTGCAGCGTGGGCAGGTGGATGGTCCGGCCTGCTGGGTGGGTGAGAACGAGAAGGAGTGAGGGGGTGTGGAAGGAGAAGGAAGAGGAGGAGGAGGAGGAGGAGGGGGAGAAAGGGAAAGGATCGGGGGAGGCACAGTCTCTCCCCTAATCCTCTATCTGTCAAGTCTGTCAACAGAGAGCTCAGCTGTGCCTCTCTCTCCGGCCCAAAACCTAAATATTATTACCTCTGTCCTCTAAGCATTATTGCTCCTCCCTGGAGCATCATCATGCTCAGTCTACAGCCCAGCTCCGATTCATCAGTATCTGTCCACTCCTCACCACTGCCCCCCACCAAACCTGCCCCACCAGGAGCTGACAAATGAGCTCAAGGAAAAACAGGAGCCTTCCACAAACCATCTTTGGACAAAATGCCCGATGGAACAATTTGAATCGAGCAGAACAGGTGTTCAGAACGTGCGAGTCAGAGGAGGAGACGGAACGGTTCTAGTTCTCACTCTGCTGTAGACCTGAGAGCTGAGAGAACCGCTGGTCGTGTTTCAGCAGAATAAAGAATAATTGAATCCTGATGTCAGTAAAAAACAAGGACTTTGAAATCTGATTATCAACTCATCATTAAGGAGTAACCTGAGAAGGTGAGGTGGTTTGGTTTGGTGTAGTCACAGTGGTCAGAAGATGTGCTGAAACCCAGTGACTTCACTATTTCACTGAAACTGAAAAAGTGTTCAGAATATCGGCAGTCACTTTACTGTGATGCTTCATCATTTTAGGTTATGGTCCATAACATATCAGTGTGAAGACAATTTATATTAAAACTGCTCACACAGCTTTAGGATTAGTGGGTGGCACTACCTACAGAAAATATATATTTAGTAAAATATTTCAGGGAAAGTTTGGGGAGTGGGTGAATAATATTACTACAAACAAAAGGTGATGCTAAAAGAAAACCTAGCAATTAAGAATGAAGTATTTCCAACACTATTGTATAGAAAATTCTGATTTCTTTTTTGTAATACACAATTAATGTTGTCATCAATTTCATTGATATTTTGTTGTATTGTTTTAGAGTCCCACAGCCTTGCATGCTAACAGCAAAATATATTGTACCTGTATAATGGTGAGAAATCACCCTGTACTTGACAGTTGAACAGAATGAATTTGGGGTGAAATGGATAAACGTTATTATAACAGTTTCTACCACCAGGTTGGTTCAACACTGTGTTACCTTTGCCCTGCGAGGCATTAGCTGGCGGTGTGTCCGGTGTATCCGGGTCCTCCGGGGAACTACAGAGGGAAATAAAAGACGGCAGTGACAGTGGACCAGGTGCGGGTGTCTCTGGGAAGGTCTGTAGACTGAGAAGACAAAGACAGGAAGTTAAAAAATAAGTCTTTTTATTTAATTCAATTGATTCTGACACGTCAGTCTCCAACCTCTCGATGGACTCCTTGGCCCGAACTTTCTTGGCTGGTGGACCGGTGGAAGTGTTGCTGGTGCTTCTCTTCTGCCGGTGTTTCAGTTTACACCGACTTCCTTTGGGGCAGGAACCAGTTTTGGAAAAGTCTGGACACACTAAAGTGTGTTTCTTCTTACACTGGTGGTGGGAGACAGGAGAACATACAGTTCATGGTCTGTTTGGTTCTTGTATTTTTTACAGAACAAGCAAACAGAACCTACTGGGTTTTAGTTTCTCTAAGTTACCAATGCTCTTAGGTGATGCTGCGCGGAGCCTCTGGCGTCAAGGAACAGTTATGATGGGATCAAACCTGATGAACAGGAACCCAAGTGATGGATTGTCTTAAAATGACCCTCCTCTGCCCCCACCACACCATCAATACGCTAATTTGCAGCTATTAAACAAGCTCAATGAACTGGTCAATACATCCGACACCAAAGAGTCTAAAGAGCAGCTCAGCTAAAGGAGCCAAACATTCATGGCCCATAGATTGGGTGAAAGAAAGAAAAATGCCTCTGAGGCTGTTGGTAGGCTAGAGATTAAGGACTTGGATCAGCAAGGCTGCAGGTTTGAATCCCCTCCCTACTGCCAAATTACCAAAATCCACTGAGCATGGCACCATCCCCACAGAGCTGCCCACAGTTCACTTTGGTGATGGGTTAAATGTGTGCAGTGGTGTGAGTCACAATGTCAAAATGACGAGGAGTTTGCCTTCCTTTTCTTTCCTTTCCTTTCCTTCCTTAAGGGCCGGTAAAAATAAAGCAAGGCTTGTTCTACCAGGTGACGATATTTATTTCAATTTCAACACTTCCTGTCTAGATGAAGGGTCAAAAGACATCAGCACCCACCGATGTGATATTTCTGGACAGATTTCCGGTGGAAAGAAGCCAGGCTTTGGTTGGTTGGCTGCTCTGTTATTCTGTCGCGTCCATTAAGAGGCAGCGAGGGTCTCCTTTAATGTGCATGTGGGTCACGCTCAGTGCCGCAACGAAGGGGCATTGTGCAGGACAGAGTAAGTTTTCACATGCATGTTTGCAACAGAGTGTGTATGACAGTGTAATATGGGTGTAAATTGGTGGCTTCATTCTCCGGGAGATCCGATCTCTGCCACCTGTCAGAGGAGCTAATTATACACACTCTGTGCTGCAGGCCTCCAGTGTGTGAGTGTGTGGAAGGGTAAGCAGTGTGGGTCTGGGAACTAGATTAGTCTAGAAATAGTGTGTGTGTGTGTGTGTTTGTGTGTGTTTTTGTAGGATCTCAGGATTGATTTTCTGGGAACCCTCTGGACTCTCTGCTCAGATCTCTCTCCACCTCACCCTGTCCCTCTCCTTCTGGAGTCCAGCAGCCCTGACCCTCTGCCATCAGAGCTGCACTCGCCACCCTCACACCCATGTCCATGCACTCCGACGTGGACCGGGGATCAGCTCGCTGTCAAATGTTTCTCCGGATCATCTTATAGGGCTGCAGTATCGACACGCATTACACTCAACAAATCAGGCCTGTCACTGGTGTCGATGATAGCCCAACATTTATATTTGGTCTGTGACATCACAACTGACGCAATTGGAGCGCTATCATGTTGAGACACTGAACACAAAATTCTGGCAGTGACAGAAATCTGTGTGTCAAAATTAAAAAGTAACAAAAAAGACCAAAATGACCAATTATTTTGCTACCTGGAACTGATGTAAAGGCCAGAAAAGTCAAGTGATTTTGCTGATGGATTTTTTTCTTTATTGGATACTAGCTGATTAAAATAATAATAAAAAAAAGTTGATCTAAATTGCTGTGGTTTACATGTTTAAACAGCTGTTTCCAACAATCACTGCCAAATTAATATTTGCAGACCAGTCCATATTTCTTGAAGGAGCTCATTTGCAGACAGAAATACTCCTTCAGAGCTTTACTGGGTTTAGAATTTTGTTTTTCCCATAACGCATTTCCCTGTTTAAGTCAAAAAGACAAAGTGACGGTGATAAATTTCCAACGTTTTCTGCCGTGAGTGACTGACAGAGAAACAGGCTGGAGAGCCTGATAATCACACACTGATTTAGTCTGAGTGACCCAGCACTTCAGATATGATGCGCTTCCCTAACACACCGTGCACATCCGAACACTTGGAGCCACCGTCCTGACAAGTCAAATTAAAACCCCACATCACTCTTCGTTGGGCGAGGACAGGGAGTGATGGGACGACAAGAGGTAAAGCTGTAGCACTTTACCAGTGAGAGGCACAGGAAAAAAAAGTAGCAAAGAAATTGACAGTAAAAGCTGCATCCACTCACCATGTCCCCATACTTCCTCATTTTCATAAAAAGACACAAGCAGAGGGAGATAAGAGGGGAAAAGGGAGGGAGAGAAACAGAGAGAGAGAGAAAGGGGAGGAAAATGGGAGGAAACAGCCAAAGTGGACAGAACATCTTTATCCCACACCAAGTTAACAATTTTCCACTTGATTTAAGGAATGCTGGGATGTCTCTGGGGCCTATTAGAGAGCTCTCTGCAGGGCCAAAACCAGGAGGAGTCAGCACATTTACCAGAAGACTGAGAGAAGTAGCAAAAGAAGTAAAAAGAGAAATGGGAGGGAGTGAGGGAGGCAGGGAGGGAGATGGAATAGACAGTAAAATAAAAAAGGGAGAGGGCATCGCAAGAATTTACATCTTGGCCATAAAGCCAACACTCCTCTAAAGTACCTCACAGTGGGCAGGGGGAGGTGAAGGGAGGAGGATAAAGGAGGCTCGGCTGATCAAATATAAAGATTAAAAAGGAGAAGGCAGTGAAAAATGCTGGTTTGCAGAGTCTGAAGACTTTGGTTGTTGATTAGATTGATATTGGCGCTGAGTAGATTTAGATGTAAGAGATGGGGTGAAGAAAATAGAAAATAATTCCTAAAAGTTTCTTTGAAGAGATGATCATGACAGGAAACTCCAGGAGCGGAGCTGAAAAGACCAGGACCTGACGATCAGTTTAGACAAAACAGATCAGAGACTGTGAGAACACGGACCCAATATTAAACTAAATTACTGGGGGTAAAGCCATTTGACTTGGGCGCTTTTCACTGAGGTTTGTGGAAATTTTTATGTCTTCTCTGCTACAAAAAATAAACATGGAATATGAGCAAGTAGTAAACTAGTAAACAGACACAGAATTGCAGCCAATAGAGCATCGGCATCAGCAGGAGCGTTTGCTTTGGCTGCGCAAAAGAAACAGGGAACGTTGTTCATGTCAGGGAGGAATCCCAGCACATGCCAGCTGAAGCTCACAGAATTACTTGAAAATATAAAACAAGAATTTGTCAACATTTTTTTCCCAGGACAATAAAAGCATCCCTGGAATTAACCTACCTGCCACAGCCTGTAGCTTCCTCTGGCCTTCACTGACTGTGGGATTTGGCTTTTATTCTGATAGTCGGTGGAAAGAGTGGTCATGGATGGGCGTTTTTTGTTTTTCCATGCATCACATCCTTTAACTCTCTTAAATTTTTATCATCCCATCATTATATATGAATCAGTTTCAGTTCTAAATGAACACATCAATAAATTGTTCAGAGAACTTTTTTCTAATGTGACATTAAGCGTTTCACATCCTCGATTTTCCTTTAAGTGAAAGAGGAAGGGGTTAAAATGAGTGGAGTAAAAGAAAGGCGCTGCAATAAAAAGGATTAATTCACTGATTCATTACACTAAACAGCCAATTAGATCGCTCTCTGTTACCAACTGGCACGGATCTAGTCCCAATATGCTGAATCGCCTGAAAAGCCATTAATAAAAGCCAATAAAAGTTAACTATAGCCAAGCTTTCACAAACTACAGATGACAATCAGGCCCCACAAAAAAAAAAAAAATTAGGACCAGCGCTTGTTGATGACAGTCGACTGTCAACTTAATGTGTCAGGCAGCGCCAGCGAGAGGACGAGGCTGACGGCGGAGGAAAATTTGAATGATTAAAAAAAACAACTTCACGTTGATGCCGAACAGAAACAAGAGGGACAATTAGGAGAGGCACAGGCAGATCCTGCGAGGTGGAGTGTGAGACAAAGCCAGGATGAGGAAGGATGGAGGAGGCGAGGAGCAGACTTAACCCCTGAGCTGCTGGAGTGTCTGCCTGCCTGCCTCGTAGTGCCATCCTCAGCACTTTCCCCATCTATAATTACTGCCTGCTATCCATCATAGAGCCGCCAGAGCCACACACTGCAGTTCCTCGCAAACACACACGCCTGCCGCCGCCGCTGCTGCTGCGCACGTGCAGGCAAGCGCTCAGACACAAACGTGCACGGAGAGTAGGGTAAAAATCACAGAGCTAAGCACTTTGGCTAATAGAATAAATATTAATATCCCTTTTGTTTTTCTATATCCTCATTTCCCCCGTGCTCCATTTAAATGAGGCCTGACAGTGAGAAGAAGCATCTGTTTCACACTCCACGTTCAGAAGACATGCAGTGAGAGAGGGGGAGGGGGAGAGGTTACAGGAGGAGGAGGAGGGGGGTTGTGTTTGAGGTGGACAGTGTGTGTTTGGGACTTGAGAGTCTTCAGTCATCTGTCGGTGGTTCTCCCTGTTACCCATCAGGCCCTCAATGTGTCACTCAGACACCACAGTCACGCCATTACGGACCATCAGGCCTCGCAGCTGTTCCTGCCTGTGTGTCACTGTGTACATGTGCGACTGTATGTGTGTGTAGGAGGTGTGGGGGGGGAGCGTCGGCCATCAGACTACTTGTTTACTTAAGCCCCAGTTTAATGTGAGCGGCGACTGTAAACATGTACATAATAACGCGAGTGGGAGTTGAAGAAAAGAACGTTGAGGTCAAAGCGCTGACCCTTAAATCAGGCGTCAGTGTTAACGTTTGAATGGGAAACAAACGCCTGTTTACATCAGAGCAGAAGAAGAAGAGTTGGTTAAGATGAAACAAAAAGCATCCACCATCACAAAGAAAACACTTCTCTGAGCCAAAGACATGAAAATCATCCAAATATTAAACACATAAATATATAACAACAAACCACCACAACAATGTCACAAAGTGCTGTTTTACTTTAGAATCACACTAGATAACCATTATTATTGTTATTAGAAATATATTGTATTACCAACCATAAAAACATCAGCGTCTTGGGAGAAATGCTTACTACATTTCTCATCAAACATCCTTATGTGACAGCAACATCCAAATTTAACGTACAAAAACAGAGCAACAACATTAGTGTCATCTGATGTCGTGGCTGATCCACACAGAGAAGTGACCATTATGGTCAAAGGAAAAGGTCAACAAACTTCAGATGACAAGTGTTCATGACTCTCCTCTGACCTGGGGGTCCAGTAAAGTGAAACCTGACTTTATTTAGTGCCTTTGTCGCTCTCTTACACTTGCGTATTAATAACCCATCTATAAATAAAGATATAGAGTGGATTACTTACATAGAATGATATTGAATGATATTATCCAAAGACACTTACATTTTGAGAAAGAAATATACCAGTAACAGTTCACTACACTATAAAAAAAGAGCAAAAAACTATATGTAGAATAGGAAACAGAAGAAGAGAAGGATAGTGCAGAATATTAGTAGGTTGTTTCGATAGATGGAGTTCAATGAAAATAAATCTTTTCAGGCGTTCTCAGTCAGACGGGGGGCGGGGGGTTACAGGGTCCCCAGGGTTCCCACTCATGCACTGCTTCTATTTTACTTTGTTTTTTTACCCTTGTAATTCCATAATTGCTTATTGTGTTTAATTGTAATATATTTAAACTTTGGCCTTCTGTTAGAATTTTCATTCTTTTTTTGTGCTTAATTTTTTTCTTCTTAATCTTTTGTTAGAATTTTCAAACTTTTTGTCCCCATTCTTTTAATTCTCTATATTCTAATTCTATTATTTCTACTTTTCTAATTATACTTTATTTCATCTTAATCTGCGGCAATTCAACGTGCTGCTGTGCTAAAACAATTTCCCATGTGGATCAATAAAGTTTGTCTAAGTCCAAGTCTAAGAAGCTAAAATCTATTGTCTTCATTCATGAATTACAACAGTACATTGGACTATATCTAAAATGTTTTATCAAACAACACCTTTATGTCTTGCACCGTGCAGTGTAATCTGCTCGCATTGGAAACATCTGTTCTGGAGTCTTTGGGCCATGATTTGAATGTCTATTTTGTGTGATTGTACACAAAACAAGTCATTTTATCACTTGGTTATTTGTGACATTAAAACCGAACAGTTCCTTTAATTTGATGAATAATTGTAAATCCTTAAAAACACATTAACAGCTGTACCTTCTCTCCCAGTGGGCAGTAGCCTTTGACAAAGTCCTCACACACTTCAGCTTTGCGGGACACGTAGACGTGGCTGTAGGGACACTCGCTGTTGTTACAGATTCCCTTCAGGAAGAAGGAACAAACTGGCATCTGGAATAAATCAAACATGGACGTTAACAACTCTGGGAATTAACTGTCATAAACAAACAACACCACAGATAGAACCATCAACACCACCGTCTTGATGCTTTCAAAGCTTTGATTTTCTATTTACGTCTTTGTCTGATCCCATGGTCTCCATTCAGGATTCGTCCATAAGGAAGTGAAAATCAAAAACACAAAGCTGGTGGAGCCCTGCTTTATAAAACACCACTTGGCAAATTCCTAAACATTTACAAGAAGCAAAGAATTTTATTTTAATGGCAGTAAAGTTGTACCAAGACAGAATAATATGGTGTCCAGTGGTGGACAACGGTCAGAGACTGTGTTACTGCAGTAAGCAACACAAGTCCCCTTTAGAAATTCTTGTTTGATGTAAGCATGGGAACTGAAGGGAAGGTATGAGGCCTTTATATCTGCAAAAGATGCCTGACATAAAAGACAGAATGGCTCATATTAAAAAATAACTCCCTCTCAATTAAAAAATCCTCATGTTCATCTTCATATTTCAGTTTAGTTGAGCTTTTTCTACACCATTTTTAAAAGCAAATTGGGTGGGCTAACAGTCGACCAATGGATTTCTCTCATCTGTGCAAAACCACACAGGAAAACCTGGAATAAATGAAGCCACGTGTGGCTCCAGGGATGTGTCTTCTATTATTTCATAGAGAAACATTGCAAACATTTGTGCACAACAATATCTGCAAGAGAAACATGGCAGACATGATGAGAGCTGGGGTCTGTAAAGAAAGTTGCCGATCTGAAACCAGGCTGCCCTTACGCTCGGTTCAGACGTGTCCCCTTGGGCAGAGCTATCTGTCACACTGAGCAGCTAAATGACCTTAATTGCAGTTGACAGCAACAGAGTGAGAGTGAATGTGTGTCTTAAAGGCAAGTGTTTCAAAGGGTCTGCGAGAGTGTGTGTGAGAGAGAGTGCGGGAGAAAATCTACTGTTAAACCTGAGGGGGCAAGCCTGGTGGAGGCCGGTCTAAATATACCCCTTGGTGGTGGGGGGTGAGAGAGGGTCTCCACCTCGATAGGGTGGGATCACTCCAAACTAATTAACTGCTACAGAAATATTTATCCAGGCTGCGACTTGTCCAACTCTTATGACGTGTTTATGTGGTCTGAAAGTGTGCACCGGACCCAGCCTTGACTGGACGGGGGACTGGGATCTGGGGAGTGGGGAGGGGACGATGGGAGGGGGGGCTGCAGGGGGTCAGTAGTGTCTGGTTTCGGGGTATTTGTGGTAGTTGAGGAAGGTTGGGTGGGGTGCATCCAGGCATCAGGATTTAGGCTCGCTTTTACGCACAAGCGTTCCAGATCAGGTTTGGAGATCTGCACTCACCCTCCCTCAGCCACCGCCCCACGGTCCTGCTCAAGGGCTCCAATGAAACCAGAGCGGGCCAAAGGTTTTGGGGTAGTTGTTGTGGTGGTGGAGTTCGGGTGGTTGTTGGATAGGTGGCATTACTAACAGACAGCTGGGCTCTCAGCACTTACAGGCTGCACTGTGACGACCAACACAGGTGCAGAGCATTGTGTATGTGTGTGTCTGTGTGAGAGAGACAGAGAGGGTGAGTTCAGACACCTGTTCCGAGGTTGTTTATCTCTGTTAAAAAAGGGAAAAGACAGCTTTCCCTTTTTGGCTACTGTTCCTCACAGAGAACAGAACAGACCCTGGTCTTCAGCTGGTGGCTGCAGCTAAAATGTGGACCAGCTTCACAGCTGGTAAAACAGCATAATTACCTTAAAATAACAAATCAATTTTATGAAATTGAGGAATTAGTTTCACAAATAAGTGAATGAAGAAAAGTGAATATTTACCATAAAACACAACTTTGCATAAAGTTAGGAAAATAAAAACACATTTAGTTGCACCCTTCTTAACAACTTATTTTACAATCCTGTGTGTTGGTAGCACAATAGACTCACTTCAGCCCAGTAGGTGGTGGTAATTCACATTAAAATTTTCTAAGCCACATGACCTGCACTGAGTTTTCTTAACAATGAACTCATCAGACCTATGGAATGAATCACTGTGAGCAAAGACAACAGAACTAATGTGGCTACCACAGTCCCGGTACAGACAACTGAATATTGAATTTAAAACTATTATTGTAGCGTGTGTTTGTGCAATTATGAATGTGGAAAGTAGAGTCACAAATAAATAAGGGGTTAAAGAAATCATGTTTTTCATGTTTTGTCTATTCAAATATTCATCCTTTAGCAAAAAAGACCATAACATTTTCTTTAAAATCGCAGTTAAAAATATAACTAAGCAATTATAAAAATAGATAATATGTTGTATACACTACCTTGAACCAAACCTAGATCATTTTAGACTGATCTGAGCAAGGAGGACACAAAGTGTGGGTCTGATTCTCCATTTGGAAGTGCAATATAAGTGAACTCCAGTACCCATAATGCTAAGCAGTACAGGTTTAAGGGCATCAGAAGAGCTACGTCCAACATCATTAAAAGAAGGACAGGGACCTTGTTAAAACTAAAGTGGAAAGAAAAGACCAGATCCTTTAAGACTGTGACCTGTTTTCTACCTCTCAGGCCTGAGCCTGTATTTTTTAGTGAAGTATTGTCTGAAAACATTCCAAAAGAGTTGCTAAAAAGTAGGCGAGGCTATTTCCTCATCGTGATCCTGATGTATTCCACTGTAAATGCATTGCACAGACACAGCATGCACACCTGTGTGGAACTCAGTTATTTAGAGTGAGGAGGGGTCATCAATCAAAGCCTCTTGTTTGGCCCATACATCAAACAGGTGACCCCCCTCTCCTCCCCTTGTTTACCTGTAAACCTCAGAGAAAACCCAATCAGGTCAGCGTTTCTCTCGCACCTACATGTGTTATGGAAACAGGACAGGAGCCAAGACCACAAACAGGAAACATGATGTTTGTACCCAACACTTTGTCATCTTATACCCTGACACTATGCTCCAATCGCCAACCCTGGCAGTGACAACTGGGTCGGTTACCTTCTCCTTTGCCACCTTGTGGGAGAACGGACAAGTTCCATCAGACTTCTTGCACGTTCCTCGCAGAAACCTGCAAACGAGCAGCAAGAATGCAGAATTATTCCATGAAATTATATTCTACACTTTAAAATGCACTGGACGTCGAGAAACAGGGACATCTCCGGGATTGCTTTATTAGTTCTTTAAATTTAAGGGTTCTGTGATCTTTTAATATGACACCTTATAAATGAGAACCAAATCACAGTGTGAAAAACTGACCCAGAGACGGCAGGTGATTATTACAGCACAGTATTACATCAGGTTCTTGTCAAGTATCTGTAGCTGTAGTTGCACATGTTAGAGGATTTGATGGTCTGTAACTGGATGATGGTTCTGCTGCTGCTGCTGCTGGTTTAATGTGGTTGGTGTCACCATCTTCTTGTGTGCTTCTACTTTTAAAATGTGTGCAATAAAAAGTTAATGTTTGCGGTTTGACCTGTTACCTGGTGCAGACGGCCACCTTTTCCGGGTCGTGTATGTAGGGACATCTGTCGCCACGGTTACACTTGCCAAAACGGTTGTAGTACATGCAGAACTGCTTCTGCTGCTTCTTCTGGCGAGCGTGTCTGATTATTGCAAGGCTGCGCTGTACCGCCCGGCTTGATGAAAGAAATGTAAAAAAAAAAAGAAAAAACTTAAACACCAGGTATCTACAAATCAATGCAACAAACTGTTGAAAAAGAGAGGAGGGAAAAAGTGGTGAAGGTAGGAGGTTCACCTGTAAACTCAGTGAGGGGATTAGGATTAGCTGTATCTGCTACATGCTAATTTTAATTTGAACATTACTCCAGGCTTCACAGCTCTGAGTTGACAGCGATGAAAGGACATAAATAGCATGGTGCAGAAGGAGAGCGGAGCAGATCGAATGCAACAGTCTGGACTGGATTTTATTTCCAGATGGTGCTGGTATATGAAGACAGACAAACATAAGGAGGTGTCTTTGGTTACTTCAGGGAATTTTTTGAGGTGTCCTGCTGTGTGCCATAACCTTTGGGCTCATTTCAATTGACTCCAACATTAAACACAGGCAAAAAGAGTCCTTCTGTCACATATACAACTCAGTCAGTGTTGACAGCTGAACAGGAAGTCTCAGATTAGGCTTTTGGCATTTTGGACAACCCATAATAAACCGTTGACCAAATCATACGGGAATGGACAGACTGAGCTGCCAGATCGGGCTTTTTTAGACGACAGACAGATCTGAAATATCATAAGTCACATCGAACAGAAGGGGGAGGAGCACATTTACACACAACTCTACTAAACATGCAGATGTGTTCAGATGTGACAGAACACAAATATGGAATATGAATGCTTAGGTTATTTTTTTGTCTTTAAACAGAGAAGATTAAAGTTTGAATAATGTGAAAGGTACCTGGCCATGTAACGGCTGCTGGAGGTTCGATTCAAGGCAGTTGTCATGGATAAGACGTTGGGACTCAAAGGATGTCCTGCCAAGTGAGAACAAAGAGGAAACAACATGTAAATCTTAGTGGAAAGTAAGATGGCATTCTCTACTGACTCAATGTTTTTTTTTTTTTATCCTGCCCCACAGTTTCTATACTAGGCATGGGCAAACTTGGACTTGCGGGCCACAATTGATCCTAAATTTACAGACAGGGTCCAGGTTAGGAGCTGGAAGATGGGCTGTTTATTTACACTAAGATAAATACATGCAAAAGTCCTGTATGAAAATTATAAAATTCTAAAATGATTTTAGCCTTCTCTATACCATCGCTAGGGGAAACATGGGCATTGTAAAAAGGCAGACATAATCATAATAAACACGGACAATAAAATTTGGAGTTTGGCGGAGAGATTATCTGCCTCCACCCACCTACTGTATGTTTGCCTGCCCTTTACTTGAGTTTGCATTAGAGCCTATAATATATCGAGCTAGATTAGTGAAAAATTGGAACTGAATGCAAACTATTTAAACCCATTTCAGTATAAATCACCAACTGCATAAATACTGATGTGAGATCTCAGCTCCAAACACCTCGGCGCTGGTTTTGTGATACTACATAAATCCATCTTGGACAGCAATGAAAATACTCTTCTAACTTTTCACTTCAGATATGATTGAAGAGTCCGAGTGTGTGACGCTCAGCGCAGCTAAATGGCAGTAATAACCTAATATTGAGCGGTTATTTATACCATTCTGGTTTGACACATAGGTTCCAAAGCCAAGCATGACGTCCAGCACTGACTGAGAGCATCATAAACACCATGCACCCGTTGCACTCCAGAAACACTGGCGACCGGAGGCCGTGGAGGGACAGGGGAGGATGAGGAGGGGTTGGAGTTGAAGTCACTTCCAACCTCTAATTCTGGAACACGTTTGGCTGTTCAGACTCTGCAGTGACTAAAGTGTGGCAGCAGACCAGGAGCAAACGTGAAACTGGCCTGGACAGGACATAAGACCTCAGCTCCTGCTGAGAGAACACCTGAGGCTCAGTTACAGGGGATGCAGTCCATGAGTGTGTGTCTGGGAGGGTGTGTGCGTGTGTCCATGTTACGATGCCGATCACGAGTTTCAGCGAGTGGAGCTCTTCAATTTCCCCCCCTGCAGGTGCAGCCGCTACACAATACGCAGTGAAGTGAATGGAAGTGTAAAAGGGGGTGGAGGCCGAGCCGGGCTTTAATCTGCAGCGTCCACTTCTGCGGACCCTCCCCCTGGCTTCTCTGACAGATGACAAGTTTATTATTTCAGATGGCAAATCCAGCCAGCTCTACTAAGTCCATTACAGAACATGTGGCCAGAGCGGCAGCCACAAACATGAATAAACACCCTTGTATCACCTCAGGGTGCACACACACATTAACTCCACGCCACATACAGTACGAGCCGTGTCCTGAGCAGAGAGGCTGTGGACCCTGCTCAAGTATCAACTAGATTCTACTTAACAACTATTAGTGCAGCATGTGTGACAGCACTCTTTTGGTCATTTTTGGACCTAATCACCAAAGACTGATGTTTTTTTGTCTTTTTGGAAAGCCCAAAATCAAATCAATATTTTATTTTTTTTGGTCTTTATTAGGGATGGCCGTTATATCGTTCCACCGATATTATCGGGCCGATATCAACAACTTTGATATACTTGATAAATTATGTCATCGTAAAGTCATCTTAAAGGGACAACAATGATCGATGCTATAGTTAATGTCCGTGGTCTGGAGTTTTTTTGTCGATAGAAAA
The DNA here is from genome assembly GCA_016785265.1 of Paraplagusia blochii. Taxonomy (NCBI): domain Eukaryota; kingdom Metazoa; phylum Chordata; class Actinopteri; order Pleuronectiformes; family Cynoglossidae; genus Paraplagusia; species Paraplagusia blochii. Next base: position 54,174 of record JAFBJS010007454.1, on the reverse strand, counting down.
ACTGTAATTCTTAATGACTGCAAGGAGCTGATCAGGTGAGGGTGGGGGAGAGATTTTAACACTTTATCACGAGACATGTCTGTGTAGATTCTCAGTCATCCAGGTAATTCAATCCAAATTTAGTTCGATTTAGCTTTCGAAGTAACTAAATTTGGGGGTTTATCACTAGACAGAAACTTAAACCAAATAAATAAAGTATAAGTGTTTAAATCTAAATTACTTTAATACCCATGAGCAGTGATTCTTAACCTCACAATTTTGAAATCCAGTTGTAGGCTGGATCAACCACCCGACAGGCACAATGATAATCACTGCTCTACTGTAATGCCGATGAAATGCAGTGTATTTAGATCATACAGTGTAAATTTCATGTTCATGCTTTGTGAATGTGTGTTTTTTTTTTGGGGTACTTTAGAGCTACACCCTTCGGTGATCCGTGTCAGAACACACTTTAGCCTGTTCCTTTGACTGTACCTTTACGGTTGATGGACATGTTGGCATTCACGGTGCGGGACAGCTTATTGGCCGACACCCGGTACAGTGAGCCCCCGATCCAGCACATGCTGCTTCCCTTCCAGCGCTGGGTGGAGGACGGGTGCCTGTGCTGCGTGGTGCGCAGGCGGCTCTGGAGGAAACTCCTGTGGGGAGAGGAAGGGAGACCACAGATGAGCAAACAGCTCAGAGATTCACAGAGACATCATGAAGTCATAATTTCAGTTTATTACAACTTGGATTATTTAACTGTCCATTAAGCTCAGTTCACAAACTTCAATCAGGCCGGAGTGACATTATATCTCCTTATCCCTCTCCGAACCTTCTCCCCTCCTCACTCTACGTTTCCCATCCTCTGCTCTTCCCACCTGCTCCTTCCCTCTCTCACCCCCGCTCTCTCTCTCTCACCCATGTCACAGCACTCTGTTAAATTGCTCCTCTAATGGAAAGGACGGCAGTGTGGAAATGGAGAGAATTGAAAAGAGGAGAGGAGGAAATCAATGAGATAATAGGCAGGGCAGGGGGCCAGAGCAGCGAGGTTGGCCCCGACACTGGAGCGCCCAGACCACACACACACACACACACATACGCTGACACACACGTGGAACCTCGGCGTGCTTCTCGCAACAGTACGTACAGTACACACACAAACGCGTAGTGTGGTATTCACCACCCAGGTTAGGCGACGTGAATGTGTGAGGTGGTGGTATGTGTTGGGCCGAAGGGTGTGTGTGTGTGTGTGAGGATGCTGAATGGTGGTGGTGCCGGTGGAGGAGGAGCGGTGCAGAGGTTATGGCGATAAATTGCGCTGTCCTGTCACTTCTATTTGGGGTGGATCGGGGCTGGTGTGCAGGGCGCCACTGGAGGTAATTTGCTGCCGTATTTCAGATGCTCTGGAAATGGGTTTAGAGCGAGAGTTCATGCCTCCCATTACAGGGAAGAGAGCGGGTTACCCCAAACACGCTCCGTGCACAAAACAACTGACACAACTGGAGGCTTAACACGCCACGGCCCACGGCCGAGTGCCGCACTGCTGCAAATAAGGAGAGGAGACAAAGGAGAAAAAAAGGGGGAGAAAATATCTGCCTTCAACTGCGCTCATGTGCTCGCTCCACTACCTGACTGCCTGCCATAACTCAGAGGCACAGACACTCAGTCCCACTGATCAGTAGCTGCCCTACACAGGGCAACTGCAGCCAGGGGAGCTGTAATGGAGGCTAATGTTGGAGCTCTGACTGCCACCAAGGGAGGCTTCAACAGGGAGCGAGTGGCCTGAGGAGCCACGATGGAGGTTAATGGGGATATGACATGAACAGTTAACAGAGATGGCAGTTAACCCTGACACGGGCCCGCAGTCAGGGGGTAAACCAGGGTGCAGGACCCGTGTGTGTTAGGACGTGTTCCCATCAGGCTCTTACATTTAAGTGAGGATCAGTCCCAACCTGAAATGTCTAATGAGTCTTCACCACCAGCAGCAGCAGCAGCAGCAGCAGCGACACTGTGTGGAGATCACTGCTAGGTGACTGGGTCAGACTGGGAACTGGAATCTCTTGAATCCTCTCAGTGTTTTAAAATGACCGTCAGGTCAAGGATGTGAGGGTGCTGGGGTTAGGGTTGGGGTAAAGAAGTGAAACCAGGATGGAGAGAGTTAAAAGGTTGGGTTAAACTTTGGTGGAAAGATTGTATTCTGATCAGTTTAAGGCTTTCCATTTTTGACCCATCTGTATTATAGACACTTCCTTCCTTCCTTAACCTTCTCTTCTCAATCTTTCTTGCTGCCTTCTTTCAGCGGTCACCACGATAAATCACCTTCCTTCATCCCACTCTCCATTTTGCCTCTTCTGTTGTCTAACCATCCATCTCCATAAATCTTTCCCAGTATTATTCTTGTCTTCCTCCTGCCTGCCAACTCAGTCTCCTCCATCAGATCATGTCCAAACCATCTCAACCTCACCTTTGTCACTTCATCTCCAAACTGTTTAATTTTAAATACAAATAAATGCAGATAAATAGGAGTTATATGACGTACTGTTTAAAATGAAAAGTCTAGTGAAGTAAAACTCTGTCAAACCCAGGCTAACAATCAGACCATGTTAATTCTGTTAGTCAGTCTGCACAGCTTTTTAAACAGATCCCAGACCAGCTAATTCTGTTAGCCAGAATTAAACACTGATTAGTTACACTCAGAGCCTTCATGAGTTTAAGGGCTTCATTTAAGCACTTGGCGTTCAGAGCTCTCGTACTTTATTCCACATTTTGCTTGCCTAAACACACTCTCCAATCACCAACCCGCCGTGTGTATGAGTTTTAGCCTCAGGTCTAACGTCATTAGTCCAAACGGGCGCTGGGGGAGCAGTTACCTACACAAAACGCTAATCTGCCCTTAATGACTGAGGAGGAGAGGAACGATGAAGAGAAACAAACATGGGAGGGAAGGACCAGGGCTCTCTCTGCTGCCAGACTCTCCTTGGCCTGTACTCCGGGATGCCCTTGACCTCCGGAAGGATGGCTGTTATCAGAGCCACTGCAGACCAGGCCCACGCACAAATCCTCCCCTGCTGGACAGCTAAGTGGTTCCAGGGGTTAAGACCTTTCTTACACCGTCGACAAGCCCCAGGGTGTCTACTTCCATAAAAATATCACATTTCTAATACCAATTTTTTAGATGACAACTATCAGTGATATTTAATTAAATCAGAATGAAACTGGACAGAACCCTGTCCATCAATAAGTAGTACCAACCATCCACTCCCAGATAGACCAGTACGAAAGAGACAGTATCAGTGCTCATCGGTACTGACTGTTACACAGAATCTTTTCATGAACATACCGCTCCATGGGTGAATTGGTGTCGGGCCGCAGAGAAATAATGTTTCCTATTGGCTCCATCTGTCTATTACTTCCACTTGATCCATACCCATATCAACAAAAGAAGTGACCAATAGAATGGTTAGGATTCCATCATCAATAATGCAACTATATTTGATCAGGAAACATTTTCTCAGTGAAGACAACAACAATAAACTCAAAATGAGTCACTGACACAAGATTTTAACTTTTTATACCGGTCTGGTAGCAGAAAATTATAGGCTGTGTGCACTGGAGAAATCCTTGTTATGCCCATGCACAGTTAATTCGGGTAGGAAGATTTTATAGGTAGGAAAATATTTCAGGAAACTGGAAATTTAATATTATTAAGGGGTTTATCTGCCACAACTTAATTACCACTTCTTGAAAATACTACAAGACATTCAACTGGTCCACAGTGCAAAAAAGGCTGTTTTTGGAAAAAGTAATGGTTGTGTACTTCAACTCAGGAAACTAAGTAGTACCAGTGAATATCAGTACAGGTCATGTGAAACCGAGATGTACTCACATGTGAACATCTAATGCTGCAGCCTACAGCCTTGTCCTGTTTGCCACTCATGGCCCTTTAAGGAGCAGTGCTGCTATGGTGCCACTTGGCGTAAATGCAGCTAAAATGGTCCTTATCCAGCCCAATATGCACTGCTCTTCACGTGCAATCTTGGTGATGGGAAGTGTGTCGTTTGATTTAGTGCTGGGCAGCGCACTGAAGGGGGCGCAAGAATCTTCTGCAGTATTTTATCCACTGCTCGTCACTGGAAAATGGATATAATCTCAACATTAACTCCATTAAAAGTAGCGAGAGTTGAATTAAGCAAGCAATAAAGCATGCCCAACCCAGGATAAATCACACTCCAGACCCCATCTCCACTGTTCACACAGACACACAATTCTTATTCGTTACACCTCTTATCCTTCCTTTAATTTAGCCACTGTTCTGCACACGGTTCTTCAGATTAGGCACATTTTACTTCATACAAAGAAAAAAAAGGTTATATGTTTATTCATATTAATATATGATTTTATTATTTTTGCAAGCTCCTGAAATCATCAGTCCAGGTTTGTTACATTATAAATGTTGAAACTACAAAAAAAAACTGTTCCCTGAACCCAAACACACATATATATTTGAAATTAAAGGGTACACATCTCCACACACACACACACACACACAGATGCACACTCTGTCCAGGCGCTCATCTCCTTTAGTGCTTCAGTATTGATCAGTACAGGATGTAAGAGACTGGGCAATAAAGTGAAGCCAGGCTCCCTCTCTCTTCCTCCTTCTCTCCTCTTTTTCCCGCATTCACTGCTCCATTCATCCCTCTTTTGCACCCATTTCATTCAGCTCCTCGTTCTTCATAACATTAGTCATCTGCTCATCTCCTGTATGGTGTGTCACCAGGCATTCACAGGTGCCGCACCGACACCGCCACATCACCACTTAAAGGTTGTTGTCGCCTCTAACTATGATTTGATACGACGCTAATGCGGAACGACACCGCTTTGGTTTTTCCTTTAAGCGGCAGCAGGAGTTCTCTTGGCTGGAATTAGCCGGTTTGACTGTTTTTGCTGTGCTCTGTTTCAAGGGTAACTGTTTCCCAATATGATCCGACTAATGCTTGGGTTGCAGACAAACAGACAAGGGCAGCATTATTCGGAGCAGTCGCGTGACCCTCCAAATTCTTCCCTGTCACTAAAACAAAAGTTGGATCATTCATCAACGGCAGCCGTAGTGCTGAATCGCGCTCTCCTTTATCTGTGCATCGCATGGTCCGAGCAGTGCACAAACACACACACACCTGCACTTACACACTTATACACAGCACATATGGATGAGACTAATCCCAGTGGAGTTTCTCGGTGCCCTTGTCCCATCCTCGACTTTCTTCTTTTTCACTTTTTTTTATTTTTGTCTTTTTCTTTTTTTGCAATTTTTTTGTTCTTTTTGTTCAGAGTGACCCCTCATCATTTGTTGAAAACACAACACTGTGTTCACAAGTTGTGTTCCAGGGTTAAAAGTGTTACTTGTACTTACTTATCATTTAATGTAGAGGTGAGTAGAGGTGACAAAATTTGAGTAAATTTGAGTACAGATTTTCTACATTCATTCCACAGTACCTGAGAGTTTTTTCTGTACGACAGAGTAGAATAAAATCTTGGCCATTAATGTCATCCTGTAAATTATGTTAATCGTTCTTGTAAATTATGGTTTTGCTTTTATTTGGCCTTTTCTTGTAAAAAGCTCTGTCACGCTGACAAATCAAATTTTACTACGACTGCAACATGTAGTAGTAACTCCACTTTTATCGCCTGCAAGTGCAAACAGGCAAAATATATGAATGAAATAAAAAAAAGCTCTTTGAATCTTTGAGGAAAAATGGCAGCACAACATGAACAGAAACTGGACAGATTAGTTGTAGATATATTGTATCGAGCCTTTATTCCAAAGCATATCCATTTCCTAAATTTAGACGAACCCACAGTAGCCTTCAGGAAGCAGATGTATGTGTGGGCTCATGTTTAGGCTGTGATTCCCACTTGTTTATAGGCTCAAATTATTGTCTCAAATACTATGCAACACCAACCAGGTCTGATAATACAGGATTCTGCTGTGTGTTTGAATTAGTCATTTGCTCAGTTCTGTCTTTAATTTCAAGAAAAATCAAACGTGCTAAATCTCTGAAAATCCTAAATGTGACCTAAGGACAATTAACATTGGGTCTGAAGACCTACTGAGTCAAAACGCATGGACTGGGGGACCAGAGTCCACCCAGAGCAGAGACAGAGTTGGGGATGACTGGGTCTGATAGAAAGAAGATGAAGAGCAGCACTCAGTAGTTAAGAGCAGAGAATATGAGCTCATGCTCCACTCAATAGCTCCAAACTGATAAAAGTAGAGGGTCATTGGACTTAAACAGATAGATAAGTATGAGAAAGGAGCAGGGGGCGGTGGGGCCGATGGTGATCCACGGTCCCTGGGGACCCGACCTGTCCCTCTCCCTCCCTATCTCTTTCCTCTCTTCTCCACACGTGGTAATATTTCACGGGATGTCACGGGGCTCAAATTGAAAATCCCTTGATGAATCAATATTTACTGCAGCAGCTAAATGAATAGTAATAAGTCACCAGAGGCTGCGTCCAGCCACAGTCCAGGGCCCTATGTCTCACCAAATCTGGATTACACAAATGAACCGTCCTCACACAATCGCCAACAAACACATCAGCGCAGACACACAAGCGCACAGCTTTAATTATTAATGCAAACAAATAACTTTGAAGGATCATTGCGTCCAAATTAAAGCGATGACATATTTTATCAACGGTGGCTGTATAGACAGCTGGAACTACTTCCATTGAAATAAAGTAAGAGCTGCTGTATGAGCTCTGTTTACAGTGCGGTTGTTGGATGATGCTCATCACCATGGCAGTCTTAAAAACCAAACTGAAAACATTACCTTAAAACAAGATGATCAAAATAGGTAGGGGAAAAACATCTGTTTTTATCAGCTTAGAAGTTCGCTCATGTAATATTTAGATCATCAGAACTTACAACAAAAAGATTTCATCAGGTGTTTTAATCCAACTCTTCGTTCTCTCAGCAGTGACGGCAAATGTATCAGCTCTGTTTTTTACGTAAAACCACTGGATGCAAAAAAAATTGGTTCATAATTTCAGTTTTGCGATTAATTTCACAACTAATTCTCATAATCAGGTTTTTTACATGTGACTGCCCAAAAAGGATTGAAACTGTAATGTGGGCGTTTAATACTTAAATTTACATTTTTCTGAATTGTTTAAAGTTTAACATTCAATATTTCACCTCACCTTTTATCTAATTGCCAGCGTTTTTAAAAGCTACTCTAGATTCATCTCATTTACATCTGACTGCAGTTTCATGTCTTGATGTGTGCGTGCACTGCATAGTGGTGAACTCACACTTAGCGTACTTCAGCATCATGTTAGTTCTTTGCAAATTAACAGGTTGCAAAAAAGCAGCCACAACAACAGCTCCACACATCCCATCTCCAAAGTTCAAACAAATATGTGGAAACCACAGTAACAGAAACTGTGACTCGGACGTGGACGCTCTGCGCTTGGTTTATGTAGTTTAATAAAAAAAAATAAAAAAAATACAGTGTATATCTGAAATATGGTAAAAACAAGTGTTGATTTGATGATAGAGAAGGACGAAAAACAACGCGTACAAAAACTAAAGGTTGAAACCATTTATCATGTAAAAATGCTGAGTTTGCTCCGGTTTCAGGTTATTAAAAATGAGGCGTTGGGATTTCTCTACTGTTTTCTTTATCTCCACAAACATGAAAAATCAACTTTTTTACCATTAGACAAAACAAGACGTCAGAGCCCAATTGACAACAAAGACTTTTTATACGTAATTTGGCTCAATTAAAGAGAACGGTGGTTTACACTACAGTCAGAAGGATGAGGAGGAGAACTGGAAATTAAAGTTAATTCTTTGAGAGAAAGAAATAATCACGACAGGAGCAGTAACGGCAGTGAAAAACCGACCCCCACCCCACCCACCTGACTCCCTTACTTTTGCCTGTATCTTTGCCGGGTCTGACACTTTCCCTGCTGCTGTAAATTAATGTGAGGAGCACATTGGTGTAAATGGTTTATTCTCTGGGTTATCTACTCTGTAAAAATGAGCACCATAAATCCCAAACCTCCTGCGCCCATACTACACATGAGTGTGACATAAATAGACGGGACGTGGCTTTAAAATAAGGGACATTAACCTGGGTGGTGTGAAAAAGAAAAGAAACGGAGCTGCAGAGAACGAGGAGGAATTAGTCTGTGAAGTTTACCTGGCCGACTGGATCCGCTTGGCTCTCCAGGATAGAGTGGGGTTGTAATGGAGGGGGTGTGCCGCGGAGGAGCCCGGTCGGGTCACCATCTTGTAGCGTGTCCTGAACACCTGCTGGGCGGCGGGGACACGGTGGTAGGAGTAGGTAGAATCTGGGGAGGGTAAGGTCAGAAAGAGCAGCCAGATAAGACAAAATATATATAAAAAAAATAACGACTCTGATTCCAGAAATAAGATGAGCAACAGCTAAACATCAAGTCATTTTGGTCACGTGCCGACATCAGCCTAACTACAAGTATAAACACACACGCAGACACACAAAGACACACACACACTCGTCTATGTGAAGACTCTGGCAGGTGTGCTCTTTAATAAGCTTCACATATAAAAATGAGAGGGAATAACAAAGGCAGAATTTTTATGAGCCTAATAAATCATATCCTCTGTCTCTTTGCTCACTGCCTTCATCCCTCCTGCCCGACTCCCATTCGTTATATTATTTTACAGATCCATCAGAGGAGCGAAACACTACACAGATCCAAATGGGAGGAAAAAAAAAAAAGAGGACCAAGTGTTTTTATTTATTTATTTATCTGACTGTGTATCCATCATGTTGTTTTATGACGGCCCGCGCTGCCTGACATCCTCACACTAAGAAGAGAATTTGCATTGTGGATCATCTAAGTCTCCGGTTCGCCAAGATTAAAGACCGTAGATGGCAGCAGCCCTGGGGGTTGGGGGCTGACACGCAGGGTCAACATGAACCTGCTGTGGTTTTCCACAGGTCTGAAGGCATCCTCAGTTATTCATCTACACAAAACATCTAATTTATAGATTTGTGGTCTTGGTGAAAATCCTATAAGACAAGAATCATGAGCATCCGGGACCGCCTCTGATTAACTGTGACATTCTGTATGTTAAAAAAAAAGAAAGTGTTTTTAAGAATACAAACAAGTTTGGTGAAACTAACAAACTTGACAATACTGTTGATAGATGTCTGTAAATCACAGTCATCATGTGTTATCATCATAACGTAACAAAGCCATTTATGAAATTTGACCGTTCTTTGAGTTACTATTGGTAACAGCAGTCGAAACTGGTCACAGTAGAAACACAACCTCCCTTGATTACATCTTCCTACCACTGGTGCAGCTCTGCCTACTATCACACTGGCAGGCAATCATCCAGACCTGGTCCAGTAAAAAGTAACAAGGTTTTGAATGAAAATGACAAAATATTATAAGCATGACAACATATCTTTTGAAAAATGGTTAAAAAAATCATTCCATGAATGAATTTGTCTTTGGGCTGCATGACATTTAATAATAAAGATTATAGAATAAAAAAATCCTCCAGTGGTTGAAGCACGAACAGCAAGAATTAACATGAACATGAATCAGTGGCCTGAGCAATTCATTTAATTTATTCCACACAAAAAGTCATTATGTGCGCTACCTTGTCCCCGTCCACCAATCATTCACTGCAGTGGTCAGTGACAGCACTCCGTCTCTCTAATGACTAAAAAGAAGACAGAGCGCAGAGAGGTGTGGGACGGGATAACAAATGAGTTTATGCAGCCGGTGAGGAGCTCATTTCCAATCGCCTCTTTCACAAGACTTTAATTGCCAATTATCAGGATTGTTGCCGTTTTAATTAGCGTCCAATAGCAAAACCGTGACCATGAGGGCCACAGTGACAAATAATAAAATGATTCGATTTCCACTTCTAAACATCCACCCTCTCTTTTTATTCCACTACTCCGCCCCTGTGTTCTCAACCCCCCTCAGGCGCTGGTTTCATTTGTCGACGGGATGCTGCTGGAGATCGGCCGGAGAATTCATCTCAGGCAAACATTTAGCGTTGGACAAATCACGGTGTGCTGGAGGCTGGGTCGTTTGGGAAACATGGGAAGATGCTGTGCGGCGCATGCAGACTCAGGAAAAGACAATGAATCTCCATGAGGAAGGGTTGGAGTTGCCTGCTGCAAAACACCACATTTAAACCATGTCTGGCCAATAACAATGTCCACGGAGGACAGGTATATTTTACATGAGGTTATTTTTTTAATGAAGCTGCAGACCCTGTTCCCTTTCTTGTCAGCGCTTCAGAAAAACACTGTCAACACAAGAATGTCTGAACAAAAAACAAACAACAACAGACGACTAAAACAAGAGCGGTGATGATTGACAGAATTAGGACGCAAAATTAAAGGTGTCAGACTGGCTCTCCAATTAATATACATTAAGAATATCATCCTCTTTCCTCATTTTCTTTCTTCAAACTTCTTGAACTCTACAGAACCTATGTTTCATCAAGAACCAATGTGCATAGAATGCTGCCCACGTCAGTGGTAGGGTTGCGACTATTCGATTTTAAAAATAATAATAAAAAAATAGTAGAAAGAACAAAATATTTAATATTGTTATTTAATTATAATTTTGTTTTGTGAAGACAGTTATCTGCAAACCGCCAGACTTTCGCCCTTGAGTGACCACAGACTCCAAAATCTTGGTAAAAAAGAGAATTGGCAAATGAGACCAAAAATCTTGCCCTGCAAGATTTAATTTTTATTTCTTGTCGTGAAACTTTGCATCCTTCTCTGCCTATTGTCCAACAAAAGGTTTATTAGTGCAGCATTTCAAGTCTGCAGAATTAACTTAACTTATGTAAACATGCCGCAGGGAGCACAAACATCACAGCTAATGTGAACGACGGACATGGGTCAGCGCTCAAAAGTCTGTAGTAAAGACGCAAAATAAGCGCTAATAAAATCAGTTGGATAATTTCACATGTATATCCATTTATTGATTTCGCTGCAGACCAAATGTATCACAATTAACAGTGATTATTTATGACAAACACTCTTATTACCATGATTCGTTTTTGAGTAACAGCATTAAAAAAAAAGGAAAGATGCATTAATCCAGAACTGAGGCAACCTTCTACCCTTCTCATCAGTTCAACTGCGAGCTCTGTGGACAAATAAGATGGGTGGCCTGTGTGTGAGACACTTGAAGAGAGTGAGCGAGCCACTGAGCGGGGATACAGGCACGGTGGGTGGGGGCCTGGGTGGAGGTGGCATTTTTTACAGGATTAGTTGCCTGGCTTGAAGTCACTTTTTCTCCCCCAGTCCATCGGTATTGCAGTCAGAGCTATTTGGGCGTCCTGGCAGATGACAAATAGGGCTTGTCAAAGGTGCTGCCACGACTCCCACCCCACAACCTCTTACACGGCTCCCCCCTCCTCACCACCCACCGCTGTATCTCTAACCTGCACCTCAATCAGCCTCTTAACTCTCGTTCCAAATATCATGACATCCGCCGTGCCCGTGTCGTCACGCCACCGTTCCGCCTTGGCTATTGTTAAATGACATCTATAGTGAGTGATGCTGTTGGTGTGTCTATGACTGAGAGTGTGTGTACGTGTGTACGTGTGTGTGTGTGTGTGTGTGTGTGGTGGCTGTGCAGAAGCATTTTAAAGCTACAGGAGCAACATTACATCCACTCAGCTGGTTGGAGGCACAACCGCTGCTGTGACATGGTTTTAAATCATGTTCAACAAAAAGAAAAGGTTACTGAAGTCAAAGGTTTTGGTCTGAAAAATGTGTACACAAAGACCAAAAAAATTACATTAGCATGGAAAGTTAGCTAGAGACACTGCGAGGCTGAACGTCTATCAAGAAAGGTTGTAATCCAATAGCACGTCAGTGTTTTTAGAGTTTTAGAGATTACTCAGTTGGACTATGCTTCTGGAATATTAAGATTACGCTATAAAAAAACCGAACTTTGAAAATGTACATTTGCGACAAAGTTTCAAACAGTCTCAAACAAGGATAGAATAGAATAAGACTATGGTAAGGATGTGTCCAAACATATCACAGCTGTGTCCTAACAAGAATAGTTAGACAAATGTCTGTGTGTGTGTGTGTGCGTGTGTCAGAGCGATGGATGGACGGCACTGCTCTGATTGTAAACTGCTGCAGCTTGTGTTGGTTGAGTGGCTCTGGGAGCAATGGGGTCTCAATCTTCCACTATAGGACCATGGCCAATGAGCATGTGAACACCAGCACTCACACACAAACACACACACACTCACTCACTCACACATATACACCTGTGGTCTCAATCTTCCCTTAATAGACCTCTGACAGTGGAAGGCCTTGCAAAGTGGGGGGAGTGAACTGAGTGGCACCCAGCACTGCGAAGACACCGTTTGCAGACGCATGCAGCTCCCTGCACCGTCCATCCATCTTCCCCTGACTCCTTCTGAATCCACAGATAATCTACTCCACTTGCTCCGTTTTACACTCATCGGTCCATCTGTTCGTAGCCCGCGTCTGTGTACCACAGCACACATAAAAGAACGTGTTCCCTTTTAGGAGAAAATTCCAATGTAAAAAATTAAGTTTCTTTTTTTTGTTTGTTTTTTCTATTAAAAATACAAAGAGCGTTTGTCAATAAAGATTCTCATTGATCAAGTCATGTTAATTTTATCTTTTAGGATTTTAGTTGTATGCAACTGATCTTCTTCACTCAAGTGCTCACAACAGTCCTCAATTGAGGAGCAGAATATTTTTCAATCTCCAGTTTCTCACAACTCTTTGGACAAAACCTGTTTTCAGAAAATATATGGACATTCCAAAAATGCAACTGTAAAATCATAACTGTACCATCAGGTCACAATCCCCTTTCTTTGGGTTTTAATTACTGCAATTTATATATATATATTGATTAATTTAGATGTTTAGGAGTTGGTTGATCCTCAACAAAAGAAAAATCTATATATTGTGATTCTTGTCTCTAGAAATACATTTTTATTTGTTAGAATCAAGCTATTGAGCAAATGAAACATTAAAAAGGACAAAGGGTAAATATACATCTACAGATGGTCACAATTAGGTCAATAATTAAATAAGTTGACATCACAATACTTTTGAACCAAAAAGATTAAAAACACTGTTTAAAGTAACTAACAAACTAACTAACTAAACTCAATTTACTAAGCAGAAAATAAAAAAGTACTGCACCAGGTCTGATCCCCTTCTGTCAAACGTAAATCCACTTTAAACTTGACAAACTACAAGTGTTGACGCTGCTTTGTCAACATCCAGAAGCAGATCATGTAGCATCACTTAAGTGGATCTGGGCTGTAGGACTACAGCTACATCCCTAAGGCGACTAAGCCTTTTCTGGCTCCTCTGACGCCTGCAGTAGACTTTAGGAAAAAAGTTGTCTTCTTAGACAAACTGTATCTCCATTCCCAGCCCTCTGACTGGGGCAAATGACAGGCCACAGTTCTGCATCTCCCCTCTTAGGGACTCCCCCCAGCTGAGGCATAACCTGACGACTAATTCCAGGCAACAACAGTCCCTGTCTGCATCTTTCATTGGACAACCTAATGGATAATAAATCTTTTTATTGACAGCACCCATTCCCCCTGCCATCCCATCTTGCAATCCCCTGGGGCTCATCTTCTGACTCCCACTGCTCTGCCGCTCTCACCAAAGACAGCAGTGCCATGCTAACATCAGACTTAACAACGGAGTTACCACAATTTAATAACCTGCCGTAAGCCAGAGCCGTTATGATAATATGATCTCAGCGCACTTGACACCCGGTGATACGTTCTGACAGAGTACCCAGAGATGTCGACAGAGTTTGATGCCACCCTGCCAACAGAGAACCACATTCCGTGATCTTAAAGTGACTGCATCCTGTAATTTAATCGGTGCGTATCAACTACTCCTAGAACACGAGGGGAATTTGAAGATTGCATGTGAACGAGTTTAACATCTTGTTTTGAGAGATTTTAGAACGTGTGCCGATCTCCCTCTGTATCATACAGTATAAGGTGAATACATTCCCAACTGGTGGCTTCTCCTACAGTGTGTACTGTGGGACATGAATGGCAAAGAGCAACTATGTGACAAAACCTTATTCTGCCACTGTTACGGCACAAACTTGGCCCAACATGGCCCGACAATCTTGTTGACGGATTTTGCCATATCCATATGCATGTATTTCAATGGAAAATAAAAACAAAACTGTCCTTTCTAGTTTATGGTACAAATATTTGGATACAATTATAATGGAAATACAATCAACTGAACATTCACTGAACTTTAACACAAACAAAATTATTGCTTGGAGGCGCATTAACTACTTCTTTGACACTAAGACAACCATCTCATCATTTACAGAGAAAGAATAAGGACACGGAAGCAATTTAAAGAAATTGAACTAAAATAAAGAACTCTCACATTCAGACATGAGCACGCGCACACACACACACACACACACACACACACCATTGGATGCCATGTTCTCAGATGTCAGCAAAAATAATCCATCCTGTGGAGGGAGGAAAAAAAACTGAACACTAACCTAACTTGATTTTACAACCATTGGTATTGACTAGTGAAGATTTATCCTCGTGTTCTCAGAGCCTACATGTGACCTTGATTCGGTTCTGCAGACTAAAAACAGAGCTGTTTCAAAGAACTGATGTTAGGGTCAGTGTGATGACAGTGAGCTCACTATTTATCAGCCGCTCTCGGGCTATATTCTGTCATTACGGCTTCAACACCCCACTACAGATAACATGCCTGAAATTAAACAGTATTATATTAAAGAATTTTTTGGAGGGGGTGGGGGGCTAATACTCCAGGGCTACGTTAGCATGTTTATGGACGACGCGTTAGGTTGACATGAAATGACAGACGGGTGGCTGTGCCGGGCCCACACACTGTCGCAGGAGGCCCCTGGTGCATGCCATCAGTTGGCGATGTCAGACAGGGTAGCAGTGATGTCACTGCAGAGACGGGTGTGATTTGGGTAGGAGAGTGCTGGTTGGACTGGGTGTGGGGGGTGGAGGGATACTAGCAGCTTGTGGCCTCGTCCATCATCACGTTGGAGCCATCAGCTGTAACATATACCGACTGACCAAGGGAACCGGGTGGATTCTTCCACTCAGGCAAAAACAAACACAAGTAAATGCTGGTTGGTTGTTGTCGAAAAACAACTACCTATTGTAAATCATCTGTTTGGTGCATCAGTGTATTTAGGCTGGTGCAAATCAAGACTTGTGTCTTGGCTCACAGCCAATCATTTATAGTCCAGGGATCTCTTTCTGATAATATAATAAGCTCCACCCCACCAGAATATCCACAGCTTTCAGTTAAAAAGAATCTATCAAAAAAAAAACGACACAAAGTTCCAACCTTCCAAACAAACCTTCCAAATCGTAAATCAACAACAATATTTTGTTGCTGGCTCACTGATTTAGCTGCTCGGCTAACATCTAGCTAATTTTGCTATGTGAAAAATGTTATGTATTGGCCAACTTTTATCTCTGATTTTCAACTGTATTTGTAATCGACTAGATTTTTCTGATGGCTTTGACAGATGTCATATTACTCCTAAAGGTTTAAAATATTTTATGCATGAAATTTTCTTTGGGAAACGTTTTCAGGTCCTAAATGCACAATGTTGGAATAAACGGATTTGAAGGTTTAACAACTATTAGTACCCAGAAATCAAATCTCAGTTGTGCTACTAACTGAATCACCTACAGCCTTGTACTCTTCAATATAAACACAGAGTTTTGCGTACATTCACATTCCTCAACCTTAATCCATACATTAAGCATGTGGGCAAACTCCACACTTAAGAACACAATCTATGTCTAAGTATTTTTCCAATGTAAACAATAAATATGGAGTCTTGACAACATCCTTGATGAATAATTAAATTATAATAGCCCCTATGTGAGCTTTTCCAAAGTGGCCATATGCTCCCGTAGCCATAAAGAACATCAATAACTTAAATAAGACATGATGAAAACACACATTTCCTGCTAACTCGACCTTGACCCCGATGCCATGCTCACCGTTTGACAAGGTCCGTTCTGCAGAATGCGACGTTGTCTAGGTTGTAATCCGCTCCAAACATTTCAAATGTCCGGCGACATGTGTGTCAGACAAACACACAGTGTCAAGTGCGGTCAAATGGATGACTGTAGCTGTCAATCAGCAGGTCCCATTAGACACCTGAAGAGGAAGAGCCTGAGGCTAGGTCCACTAAAGGACTGCCATTATTCCATACGTTATGTGTGCATATGTTTGTGAGTTTTGAAAGGGAAGAAAAGGAAGTGTTTACTTGTGGGGAGAGAGGGAAGCACCGAAGGGATAAGTGTGGGTCATAAAAACCCGTTGCGAGTGTGACCGGGGCACTTGAAGGTTAAGTGAGTGCATCACCAAAGGGCATCAGAAGATTCCACACGGGATGTGAGCCTGTTCTGTGATCGAGTCGCATCAGGATCTAGAGTTGGGTGAATAACTACTCGGCTTCTGAGTGATGAGAAAAAGACCAAACAACTATTCTGTTCTACTCAGCATTTGATATCCTGCCCAGTCTTTCACCTCACTATTTTTTATTAAATTTATCCAAACACTCACTTATCTTAATTTATCCCACATACAACAACTCAGCAAACATGACAGGTGCCAAACTATAAACGATGGCATGGATGTTTAAACTAATTTAAAACACAGTTTAGCCATCCCATAATTTGTCACAGAATAAATGATGACAACCTCTGCTTTTGAGGGGTTTTATTTGTCTGCTCAAAGTCTCTAAGGTTATAAAATAGAAGTTTTCATAAAATAAACTAGTGCTGACAATTTATAAAATTAACAATTTTGCTTGAATATTAATCAGTTATTCCCAGTTTAATGCACCAGCAAAATAACTTGCACTGTATATTCAATAATTCCATCACCCATACTTAAGTCTTGCTCTTACACTTACTGTTATTCATACACGGATGCAAGAAAATACTTTTTTTAAATACCCAGGAGTGCTTTGAGCCTGAAGTGCTACCTCAAACCAAGGCTTGCTTTTGTATGAGCTCCACATAAACCTTTATTTAACTGATAAAATAAAAAATGTAAAAGAAGAAAAAAACAATTAAAGGCCTCATACTAATTCACAGAGAGTCTCAACATTGTGAACAAATGTACTGTGTTGTTATTGTTTCACAAAGTATGTTCCAAATATTGTTGTTAAATAACTAACCTTCCTAAATTTATTGCTGAGAAACAGGAGCATGTTGCGTGACCTGTTGGCAAAACATGCTAAGCTGCATGGTAGAGTTTGTCAGTCAGTCCGCACATAAACACACGGGCGGCTTCCTGGTGTAGCTTTAGATCTGCACTCGGGCTCTGATTGCAGATGCCGACTTACTGTGCATCCATCATGTTGCTTATTCTTCAGGGCTAATGAGTGATGGACCCTGGTCAGCCGGTCAGACACCAGACCCAACTTCTGTTTCAGTCAGTAAGTGAGGGACAAGGGGGTGATGTACATGTCCACTGGGAGACACACAAGCATCATGAATGTGTCAGAGTGTAAAGGGAGACGGGGGCATAGCATTAGGTGATGGTGGGTGAGGTGGACAGAGGGGGGTGGAGGGAGGTCCTCGCAGGCCAGAGCAGAAGACCATTCATGTCTCTATCTTGGTAGACATATGAATGTTGAAGACGTGGTATAATAACTTCACAGCCTCCTGCTAAGGTTCAGTTTGGCCTTAGGCTATCGTCCACTCAGTGTCATCTGTGAATATGACACTATATCTGCTTGTAAAAAATGAGGGTTCAAGAGCTAAAGGTCAAGTGAGAGAACAGGAGACCTTGGCACAATGAGCCACAGTCCTGGCCCCTGGTGGCTGAGGTGCTAATTTGGTGAGGGCTGGAGGCCAACAGGCTTTCACTCCACTCTTTCTGACCCTTTTGCACAAGAAGCAGGTGCTCAGGAGTGTTGTGTTTACTTGGTCTGAGCTTGTTTTGCACTCCTGCTCTCTTTTTGTCATACCCTATGATCCAGCAATTGATCAAAATCTGCAAGCACTCCAAACTTTTTTTTGCCGTGACATCTACATTTTGTACCCTTTTTATAATATCTCGCCGTGTCTACACGTACGTCATTAGCTTCATCTGCCCTTCTCCTCTGCAGAACTCAAACCCACCCGTGGCCCCCCTCATACCGTGGTGGCACTCATGGTGCAGCTGGTAAGGCCTAATTGGTCCCTTTGGGCTGAGGCAGAACGGGCAACAGCCAGCTAAAATGCTGATTGCAACCAGGAGGAGCAGGCATCTGCTCAGAGCAGACATTGCTGCTGAACCACTGGCTTTGTGGACGTCCCAACACATACACAAAGGCATATGTATTAATAAAGGTCCTTCAAAGTCACTGAAGAACTAAGTACAGCTGAGGGAGCTTCGCTCAACACCATAAAATTAGAATCTGTGCTTTCTGTGAACCAAAGGATCTATGGAACCCTGAGTGGCCCCAGAGGTCTGTAAGTTTGGTCAGACATTTTAAAGATCTCGAACCAAAATGTGTTGTGAATGGGTTTAAGAAGGTTAGGAGCTAAATTTCAGGGAAAAAACAATTTGTGTTTGCAGCCTGATGAATATAACAGCAAAGAAAGAAATCAGTTGTTTCTATCAACCATATATACTAATTGTTTAATGATATGTTTTTTAATTGCATGAGCAAAAACCATTTTTAAAACTCGTGAAATGGCTCACATTAAATCATTGAACTGCCCTGTTGTTTGCACAAACCAAAAAATTAGAACACACAAACAAGAGAACACAACAGAAGTTGAGGGTGCGTCATAAAACTAAGGAAATAGTAACACGGTAATCATCACTAAAAAAAAAACATGAGTTCGTGACCCCAGTGGCACGAGCTAAACTGAAAGAGAGCAAGCGTGCTACGTATCACATGTTAGTGTGCGTGCATGTCAAGGTGTGATGTTTTAAAAGGGTCATGTTTTTGAAGCTGCTCTGTAGTTATTTTACACTAACAAGAAAGCTGAACCTCAGCTTAGATCTGGGCTGTGTCATCACAGGAGAGAAACCCAGTTGTTCTGTGTAGAATATTCTATATTCTTTGATCAAGTTTGAGAACAATACAAGAATTATTTACATAACTTCCTAAAGGGTAATCCTGAGAGATTAATACATTTCTATGTATCGATCTAGAACTGTGGTATTGCAACAGAATTGGACAACATACAACAAAAAGCAATGTTGTCATATAAACAGATTAAAATAATCTTTTTAATAATTTCAAACAGATTTATAATAATTTATCTGACACAAAAGGTTTTTGAAAGTACCTTCGCATTTCTGTTCGTTTCACGATTTCCAATCCTGTGTAGGCACAGAGGCATTAACAGTCAATCAGTATCAAAATCATATATTATTGTTATGTAAGTCGTCTTGTATCTTAATTGCGAACAGTCCAAACCCCAACATCTGACCAGGCTTTGTCTTTGAATCTACTGACACAAAGTCTTACGCTTCGTTGTCCTAAGTGTTATCTTATCTCTTAGATTTTAACGTTCACAAATTTGAATGGATATCTGAAAAAGTATGCAGCTTTCTATAGATGTTACATATTAAACAGTTGACTTTGAATGGTTAATGGCAACCATTTACCAATCAGTCCTGTATTACTGTCATCGAACAAGACGATCAATGATATCAGCGAGCGTCTCCACAGTGACAGAGTGAGGTATTTAACAGCTAAGCCCCCCAAAGACAGGACACAAATTAAACATACACACTCGCTCTCTCCCTCTCACACACACACAACGCACACACACGGGCGAGTGAGAGAGGCTTCATGGACAGGAGACAAATTAACCACTTCCCACAGAGCAATTCACCAGGGAGCAGAGGACAGTAAACGGCAAGTGATCAATATTGCCTTCTTCAAGAGAGCCCACACAATATCATGAACATTTCACACAGTTCCATGAGCACACACACACAAACATGTATCCCGGAGGCACTCCATCAATCCTGGGCTTTTAAACCGTGTTCGAGTCCAGTTTGATCTTGATGATTCCCATATTCCCAGGACAGGGGACATCTTCGTGGTCGTCACAATGCTCTTGTTAGACGAGCACGCTTCCCTACTCCTCCTCTCTCTCTTTTTTAACTTCTCTTTAGCTCTGATGCTACAATGACAGGAGACAAACTAGCTATTTCCCCCAGAGCAACTCACCGGGGACAGCAGAAAATGAACTGCCCCAGATCAATACTGTACTCTCTCACACAGTCACTCTGGGCTGTCCTCCACAGACACAGGATGATGTGGCCCACCAAGAAGAAGAGGAAAAGACCATGCCTCTTTTTTTTTTATAAAGAAGGCTTGAGCCTGAAGGCTTAGATGTAGATTTGAAAATACACAAAGGGGTTTTTAGACTTCTCGCTCATTGTCCTACTGTCACATTCACTATTATTATGCTATAAGTTGCAACTTATAATTTAAAATAATTAAATTTATTAATAATAAATACAATTTGCAGTTTAAAAAAGCCAAATTCTGTGTACTTTTTCTCTCTCTGTATATATATATAGTTAGCCTCATAGCATAATTGCCCTTTTTTTTTTAAATATGACCCAGCCATCATATCGTAGTCATATATACGATATATATATATATATATATATATATATATATATATATTTATAAACTTTTTTTAATTTAACACATTAACACATTTATTTAACACATTCTCCTGCTTTAACGTTAAACTTGATTAAAGAAAAAATTGTCATTTACCCAGGTTGCTGAGGCAGCAGTGAGAGCCCCCTCTGCAGTTCACTAGCGGGAATGGATGTGAAGTTACACGTGTCTGTCGGTGTGTGTGGGTGTGTGGATGGGTGTGTGTGTGTGTGTGTGCGTGTGTGTGTGCATGACCATGTTCCCTCATGTCCTGAATAACTTCAGCATGAGTATTAATAGTACTGATCCTCGATTCTTGTTTTTTCTGCCAAGTCTCTGTCACAGCCAAGAAGAATATGATGGAAGTGAGACTTGCAGCGTTCTCCCATCGCCCAGTGTCATCTCCACTTTCAGCCAGTGCTGGATCACTGTATCACCTGCACCTCTGCCAGCAGACTGTAATCACTGACGATAACAAACCACCAGCCGGGCGTTAAATTAGGACCAGGCCAACTGCTCCTGAGAACATCATTAAATTATTTAATTGATTTTGAAAATTTTAATTTTTGCTTAGCTCTGCAAAGACATCTATAACAGCAGAGACTCAGCCAAACACCAAACTACTCAGAGAAGTCCACTTGACTATTTCCATATGGTATTATGAGCTGAGTACTTTTTAATTTTCAGAGAACCTCCAGAGGAGAAGCATTTTATCTGTTCAACAAGAACAAGGAGACTAAGGTGTTCAATACAATACGTGGATATATTTTTATTGATTGGTTGATTGGTTGAAGAAGGTGTAACAAATTATTTAAGCTTAAGGAACATCAGGCTTTTTAAAAATGTGATTTTTTTTCCAGTATGACAAATCTATAAATACAAACAACATGTTTGAGTACACTTTACTTGATTAATGAAGGCTGCATTTCAAATGGAAAAAAAAGCACCAGTGTCCAAAATTCACAGAGGAAATGTAGGAATGAAATTTTAAACTTGTAATTGTCATTTATGCCACTTACAAAGGGTTAGGGTTAGTTGACTGTGACTAAACTAAAATTTATATCATTATACCAATTATTCTCTAGGATGAGGAGGATAGCTACCATTGGTACAAGTGGAATAGCAACCGTGCACACACCCAGTTGACAACTCAATTACTCTGCTGCTGTTTAGAACAAATTTCACTAATTAAATAGCATTAATTATTTATTCAACCATGGAAAGAGACGAGAAAGTGTGAGACTCAGGCCTAAAGGAGTAGGTGATTTTACTAAAGGAGCGTTGGATGAAGACGATTTGGACGACTGGAGTGATGGAGTAGTGTTCTTCTGTGACTATAAAACAATATGCAGCAAAGGCAACAAATCAATTTGGGCCTGCTGGATTGAGCAGTTATCTTAGGTCCCTCCAACACAAGCACGCTGACTGACAAACAAAACAAACATACATTATGTCATACATTATGAAACACCATAACAACTCAAGACGATGCACAACAGCAGACACATTAAAAACTGGTGTATGGTAGACAAGACGTAAAGTGGTGGAAAGTGACTGGAAGTAAAGAAATGATGACTAAGTACAGGAAATAAATGGCATGTAAAATAATTTGAAAAAATAGGGCTGCCCTTTGGGATGGAATTTTGCCATTTTTCCTAGCAAGCATGAAAACAACACAGACTTTTAACTAATCTGTCCGAAACAGAAGTCTAACAAAAGCAAATATTTTAAGAAAACCCCAACCAAAGTGCCAAAATATCAGTAATACAATGAACGACCAATCGAAAGCAGTTAGAAGACCAAATCTTTAAAGAGATGAATAAAATGGCTAATTCAATACATCCAAAGATTATATCCAAATAAACATGACTGGTAACTAAAGTTAATGTCAGTTAACATCTGTTTATCATGTCATTGCAGAGGAATGTTTATCACATTTGTTTTCAATCCGACAACATTATGCCTAATGAATGAATTTTGGGACAGTGGTCGGAGTTAGAGGGGTATTAAGAAGCCTACCCTCTGACTGTAGGCCAAGAGGTCAGGGATGAAGAGAGAAAGTCTGGCCACTGAGATTAGAGGGTTGCATGCCAGTCATGGCTGGAGAATCACAGTCAAATACATGTGGGGCCCTGGGGGCCCAGACAAAACCTAACCTTCCCCATGGGAAGAACAAAGATGTGGAGTGGTGACCAAGAGCAAAGGAGGGACTTAGATGGAAGGGCAACAAGAAGTACAACGAAGGGGCGGAGAGAGGGGTTAGTGGGAGGGACGGTTCTGAGGGGGCCACTGAATAACTCAACAGTACCAGAATAGCCCTAGTGGTGGGGTTGGTGGAGGGGTTCAGGTGTCCAGACCAGTGGGACTAAAATGGAAAGTTGGAAAGACTAAGAAAAAAAGTGTCAGGATGATAAGGGGGTCCGGTTTCCTCTCAACTCACGACCAGATCCTAAAGCGAAATTTGGCTTCAGGGCCAGGAGAGGACGCAGACTGGGCAGGGTCTAGGATTGTAAAGGCAAGGCTGCAAGACCACTATAAAAAAGGGAACAAAAAAAAGATCTAACCATAGTAAGGATGATGGGTTGATCAATTCACATGGCCATACAAAATTCCTGACATTATAGGAATACGGGTCTTGGTCCTCACTTGGCTCCAGCAACTAGGCTGGACTCCCAGCCAAGCCATCAATTAAGGCGATGCGGGTAATTCCTCCGGACAGAAAGAGGTTAGAGAAATAGTGTGAGTGTGTAAGTGAGTACAGACTGTGTAGGGGGGAATGCTGAAACATACCAAAGATTAAAGCCTTCGCTATAATAAGTAGTAACAGTAACAGTGAGTACTACTGCACGTACCTTTCATCAAGAGCACTTTTAACTAATCTATCCATTAAGGTGCAGGATGAATATGAAAAAGTCTCATCAAAAAAGTGTGTAACACTGTCCAACATTTCCACTTGGTCTTTGTAATAGCAGGTATATGAAGATGGTCCCTGGTAGTGGACGAGATTCATCTGCTGGTCACCAAGACTGAATGACATCACCCGGTTTTAAACTGATCCACAACTGGCATGTTTTAAATGCACAACGCAATTACCAAACCTGATCCAAATCCCCTAACAGGACCGTAAAAGTCATAAACCACGACCTGTGTCAACAGCCAGTCCAGTGCCCAGATCATCCTACCAGGAGCTATGACGACCAACCGGTGACTACTGCATCCCCGCCTTCTCCAGAAACACAATCCCTACTCAACCATGTGTCCGTGCCCCTGTTGTGTATATATGTGTGCGGGGCATAATTAACATGCCCAGCACGCCACAGACTCTTTGCTCGTCTTCCCATGTAAACGGCAATACCCCCAATGATTATTATGGTAACACATGAGTGTGTGCAGACATGCGGAGAAGGGCTTGGGAAGATAGTGTTACTGTCACAGGGTCGGAGGTGCAGCAGGGTGAGGGGCTGGGCACTGATACCGGCCTGGTCCCCAGCTGACAAAAGGTGAAGATTTATGGAGCACCTATCCCCTCTCTGTTACCAGAACAGGCATGCTTTATGTAACACAACATGACCAGGAGCAACCATGGTCTCTACCCTGCATCATTTGACTCACGGTAACAACTTAAAATATCAATTGTGTTCACCTTGGTTTAATGTAAACTTTTTTATGTTGTAGCTCTTTGGCTGCACTCACACCAGAATAACATTTTAATGAAACATAATATTCAGCTCAATAAACTCACAACCGTCACCACTTAAATGTCGGGATGAAACCCTGATAGGATCCCTGCACATGGATCTGATCCAAACATGTGCACTTGTAGGAGTTGCTGGCATGTACAGCAGTGCTGGATACTGATGCTTATATGACAGCTCATATGACATCTGTCCTGATAGAGAGAGGAAAAAAAGAAAGAGTGGACAAGGTTTGCACCAGGGCAAGTTTCCCCACACGCTCCACTTGAGACTTGGTGCTGGAACTGTTGTTCAGGCAGCTTCATCACCGATTTGTACTGATAGACCAGGCTTCTTATAATCAGGTCCTGACTTCAACACCGTCCAAACAAAAACAACGGAGGATGCATTCAGCTCGTGAGGTTAAACCCCGGCGTGAGTAAACTTTATTACTCATGAGTTGTAATGAGTCCTTAAATATGACAAGGGAGCCAATTCATGAGCAGATAGATGGAGCATGAGTGTGAAAATAATGTTGTTTAAAAGCCCAATGCATAAAGCATTTCTAGGCCATTTATTAGAGAAACCCAGGCATTGAAGGGAAAGGAAAGAAGTAAAATGAGTTTCACTGGGTGAAACAATCAACAGGTTTGAGATATATGAAATGAGGGCTGAGTGGCTCAAGATCTAAAGGTACAATTCATAGACCCATGTCTTTAAAGAGCCTATACACACACTTAAGTCACTATATTATATATATTTATTGACGACACATTCTATCACAGCAGTAATACCTTGATAGCTAAAGATGCCAACAGCTGCTGTGACACAGAAGCGACACTCCCAAACATTGCCAAGACGTGTGTTCTCAAATAATTAGCGTGTCTCCACCTGTGTCCTGTTAGGTTTCTGATTTATACAGGCAGCCTGGCTGACGGACCACTCCTCTGGATACCAAGAAAACATTTACCCCCTTAACTGGGAAGGGAGTCGCAGTCATCCCGGGCTAAAGTTTCAGTCCTCAATAGTATTGATTACACATTTCAACACATGCCGCTCATTCTCCTCAGAAGATTGTGATGCATAAAATAAAAAGTCTCTTCATGACGGCACAATAATGTCCTGGCTCAGTTCAGTGAAACAAAAAGTAGAGCTGAGAGGCTCTCTTGGAGTGTCATTAAGTGACGTTTCTTTCAACCAAAAGAAAAGGGAGAGTCCATTAAAACCTGGTGTAATGAAACTAATCCTGTCATCCGACCAGGTTTAGCAAAGCACTACAAGTGTTGACGACTCTCTGGGTGTCCTCAGGAAACCCACACACGTCCATCTGTATGTACATCTCAAATGAGTCTGAACTTTAATTATGGCCAGTTGACAGTTTAATGAGAGTCTGAGGAAGGAGGAGGAGGTCTTACAACGCTCACGAGGAGGGAGCAGGAGGGTTGCAGAGGAGTGGCTCATGTGGACATTCGGTCTGCACCAGAGTCCAGTCATTGGACACAGATCTCTGGGCCCTGAGGTTAATCAAAATGCCAAATGTTACAGTGCACCGTGGCGCAGAGCTATACTCAGCCCCTTCTGTGTAAAACACCAACTATAAGAGTAACTGAACCATTCATGCAACCAAATCAGTTTGCAGCTTAAATATAGGGTTCCTGGGTAATGCATGCAGACTAACTTCTGCTAAGAACAGCCGAGACAGAACAGGTTTGACCTCACCAATTCTTCAAAATGTGAACTGCACAGAGTTTATTTGAACTCATGCTAAAACCAGGAGGGATAATATAATAGGCTTTTATTGTGATGTGTCTGCCTTTTTCCTGCATTGCCCACATTTTCTCTACAGATAGAAGAGAACGCTACATGCGTCTCAGCCTTTATGATTGTCCTGTACGTGTCATTCACCTTAGTTCATCAATGCTCCATCCAATGCTCCTCCATTCAAGAAGGTTGCCCATGTCTGCTCTAAGACCTGCAAAGTCACGTCAGAACTTTCTCCATCTCTCTCTCTCCCCTGGACAACAAATTGATTTTCCATCTGTTTGACTATAGTGAGGACGTGGCCTACTGAGGTCAATATCTGTGATTAACTCCTCTACATTTTTTACTTATTACAAATCAAGCTGCTGTATTTATCTGGCTATTAGTCACACCTGAATATAAGGCGCAGTAAGTGAGACAAAACAGTCAGATACCTCAAACTTAAATACACCACACATTAAAAAAAAATTGTTAAAAAAATACAGATTTTTAAGTTAGCCTTATGTCTGGAAAACAAAATAATAGTGGCCATGTGACCACACAGACGCCATAAAAACAAGAAGGGAAATATTAGGTCTTTTTTTTCCACCAATCTTTACTTATACTTACTTTCCAATTATTGTTTTTGTACAGACAGTCTGTTGGATGTTGAAAAGGTAGAGAAAAAAAAGGAAATCCAAACAAGAAAGTGGAAAAAAAGAAAGTAGCTCCACCTGTTTGACACAGGGAGCCTGAGAAAGTGCACCGGAATGAGCAGAATGTGTGTGTGTGTGTGTGTGTGTGTGCTCTATTGGGTTAATGTCTTCGTGGTGCAAATGTGTGCCTTGTTCAACTGATAATACTGCGAGTGCACTATGGAATGGTATGTGGGGACTGGTATGTAGTGAAGCAGCTGATGCAAAAGAGACGCACACGCACACACACACTCAGAGAAATAACAGTATCATTAAAATAATTTCACCAGTAAATAGCTGCGAGAAAACATTTGCATTAAATAAATACACATATGATCGACTGTCACTTGATATACTGCGTCTCCTGTACTGTATATAAACTGCATGTGTGTAAAAGCAGGGGGTGTGATGCACAGTTAGAAGAGCTGCTGAGCGGTGACCACAAGTGTGACAGAATAGTAAGGAGAAACAGGAACAACTGTGAACTACATGGGGATGTAAATATATAAAATAAAAATATACAAATGTGTCCTGTGCCAGGGAAACAGCAGGAATGGAAAGAACAAGTCTGTGTAGCATTAAGACTAAAAACAAACTGGTGAGAATAAGGATTATAAACTCTATGATCTGTAAAGATTGATAAATAAGTAGACCAAAATAAGGATAAACTAGATAAAACAATCACCTAACAATAAGCAGACTAAATGAATATAAATAC